>CAUYRH010079677.1:0-38571 GCA_963574655.1 Perodicticus potto
CCGGGTGTTGTGGCAGATGCCTATAGTCCCAGCTACTTGGGAGGTGGAGGCAAGAGACTCACTTGAGCCCAGGAATTGGAGGTTGCTGTGAGCTGTGATGCCACAGTACTCTATCCAGGGTGACAGCTTGAGGCTCTGTCTCAAAAAAAAAAGAAAAAAAGAAAAGGACTTGGTTGTGCTCACTGAGATGGGAGCTATTTGGGGGTGTTGAGCAGAGGGCTGACATGTCTGATGCTTCATTAAAAGGGTCACACTAGCTGCTTTGTGGCTAGAGGCTGCAATGAGCCAAGCTCTCCCAAGGGATAAAAGTATGTCCACTCAAATATTAGTTCCCTATGTCATTTAACCTATTGGGTGTTTTATTTGTTTTCATTTTTTTTCCAGGAGAGATTGACTAGCAGCAAGTAGCATGTTATAATGGAAAAAGGGACAGGCTCCTTCCAGCTTCCTTTTGCTATGAACAAGAGAATGTGACCCCAAGTATTTTCTCTCTTCCTTACACTGATACATAGACTTGCTTATGGAGTGATTTGGCCATTCATTCTGTGAAAAGTTATCAAACACTCCCTCTAACATAACTGTTATAATAGGTAATACGGATTTGAGTGCGTATGTGTGCCAGATACTTTTTTAAGCACTTTGAATATGATCTCATTTACTTTTCACAGCAACTCAGAGAATTAATTGCCATTAGCTCCATTTTACAGATGAAGAAACTGAGTCAAAGAAAGGTTAAGTAACTTGACCAACGTGACTCACCTGGTAAGTGACAGACAGTAGACATGATGCTAGAGATAGGCATAAGACAAGCTAGACATGGCTTATGGCTTCATGGAACTTATTTTATCTAACATTTAAAAATAGTCTTAGTTGGGCGGCGCCTGTGGCTCATCGAATAGGGCACCAGCCCCATATACCGAAGGTGGCGGGTTCAAACCCGCTCTCGGCTGAACTGCAAAAACAGAAAAATAGCCGGGCGTTGTGGCGGGCACCTGTAGTCCCAGCTACTCGGGAGGCTGAGGCAAGAGAATCGCCTAAGCCCAGGAGTTGGAGGTTGCTGTGAACTGTGTGACGCCACGGCACTCTACCAAAGGCGATAAACTGAGACTCTGTCTCTACAGAAAAAAAAAAAGAGAAAGAAAAAAATGTCACACAAACAGAAATAAGAGCACAAAGTGTGATGGGTACTGGATGGAAGGAAAGCAGAGTGGTGAGCGATGCCAGGGGCCTGACTGGGGCTGGGGTTGAACAAGGCTGCTCAGGGAGGACTATGACTTGCTCCCTCGCTGCTCTCAGGCCCTGACTCAGAGACTTCCTTAGTCCCTCGTTTTGCAGCGATGCCCCCCATCATTCTTGCTACCCTTTGGCACTCCCATCCCCCATGTGTACCACGAACTTATTCTTTATGCCCCTCTCCTCACTCCACCTCTGCACCAGAGCGTAAGCTTCTTGGGGCAGATACCAAACTTGAACAGTACCTGGTGTCTGAGCGACAGAGTGAGTGCAGATACCTAAGGAGAAGCCAACCAGGAGGTGAGTACAGCAGGAACAGTATGCCCCAGGGGATCCAGGTAGGAATGAGCCAGCCTGCTCAGGGACAGAAGGAAGGTCAATCTGACAAACAGAGGGCATGCACAGGGGGGTCACACAGGGCCTGGAGACCTTTGTGAGGGTTCAAGAGGAGGTGGATTCTGGAGAATGATGACATGAGCCAGAGCAGGAAGCGGGTCATGAAAAATGGTGGTCACTTGTCCATGTGTGCCTGGGTGGGAGAGGAGGCAGTGAAGGTTTTAAGCAGGAGAGTGACATGTTCAGGTGAACCCTTTAAAGCCAGGACTCTAGCTACCTTAAAGAGAAGCAGGGCAGCAAGGGGGCTTTTTGTCTGGTGCCCTGGAGTCCACAGTCATTTTTCCTCAAGTGAAAATACTACTCAGGGTAGGTTCCAATCCTGAATGTACTTTCTCTGGACTATTGGGGCCCAAGAGGTAAAAACTGAAAGGCAGTTTGGAGAAGCTAGATTAGAAGAGCCTGTCATTTTTGGAGCACAGTAGAATTTCATCCTCATTTCATAGGCTTTATTCCTTACAGCAGGTTTGGGATGCAGATGCCATCTCTCCCACCTAAAGTCCTTGCCCTTTCCTTCACACCCTGCCGCCTTCCCATTCAATGGAGAATGAGGGAAAAGGACAGGATGTGGCTTCCCTGGAATTGGACTCCTGCTTTTCCTTCCGGTTGCACCTTGGCTAATAAATCCCTTGCCTGGCTTGGTTCTGGAATCTTAGTGCCCATTCCTCCTGCAGTGGGCATTAGCTTCTTCTCTGTTACCTCCAACCAAGCCAGCTCTATGAACAGCTTTTGACGTTGAGGAGGAAGATTCCCAGGCCACCACCGGTCATGGCATCTTTGTTTTACCAGGCAAGCATTTATTGGCTGCTTCCAAAAAAGTGCTGCCCCAGGGAAGGGGAAGAAGAAAGCACTAGTGCACAGCCTTTCCCCAAAACTAATGCTGTTGTTGGTGCTAGAAGTCCAGCCCCTTATTTACAGGTATGGAGACTACAGCTCAGAGGAGGGAAGGCGTTTGGGCTCAGCCATTTCTCATTTAGGGAGGACTTAACTGAGCCAGGCTGAAGAGAGGCTTCCTGTAGTCACATGGGTAGTTCTATGACAATGTTCAGAGACTGAACAAGCTAATTTCAAGTCCACAGCCCTCCATTTTAGCAAAGGTTCTGGGCCTGGCTGGTTCTTGTCCCTTTTTAAACGTTTGGCAGGAGATTCAGATCATGGCCAGGTTTAGTAGTTGCTGTGAGGGACCTACCACCTGTGTAAGTGGCAGTGGAATGGGAGAAGCAAGTGGATTCTGGAGAATGATGACGTGAGCCAGAGCGGAGGAAGGGTCATGAACAATGGTGGTCGCTTGTCCATGTGTGCCTGGGTGGGGGAGCTGCCAGGCAGGTCTAGGTAGGACCCAGAGGCATCTGTGTCGTCCTTGCTGAGCCTTGAGAGGTCAGTGGACTCTCTCGCCATAGCTGATCTGGCAGATCTGTGAAGAGCGGGGTGCGTGGGGGGCATGCATACACCCGCCCAGGGCAAGGCCCGCCTGGCCACTCCTGCTCACCTGGCAGCACTCCGTTCTTCTCAGCTGTTTTCATTTGTTACTGTCTGTCCCTTCAGTTTTCCTGAGGGGCAAGACCTGTTTTTTTTTCATTTGGTTACCCAAGAGTTCCCAGGCACTGTTGGCTCTAAGCACAGAGGAATGAGTTACAGAGGGGCTTGTTGCACAGGAGCAGCTGTTATTTGTCCAGCCTTTTGAGGCGAGGTGCCCAGAGCCTCCCCGGGCATGTGTTCCTCCATCCCTTTGGCCTTCCTGACAGAGGCCAAGCAGCTGTGGATGTTTCCACAGATGGTCATCCAAGGCACCGAGAGAGGAAGATATTTATTAGATTACCCTGGGAGCCTAGAGATGATATCTGTGCCCTGGTCGCTGTCCACAAGCCCCTGTGTCCCCCATTCTGCAGGAAGAAAACAGTATAATAATCTAGAAATCATTTCTCTTTGGTTCTGAATTGATTTGCCTACAGGTAGATTTATCTTCCTTATTTTTTCTTTTCTTTTCTTTTTTTTTTGAGAGCCTCAAGCTGTCACCCTGGCTAGAGTGCCGTGGCATTACAGCTCACAGCAACCTCCAATTCCTGGACTCAACGAGTCTCCTGCCTCTGCCTCCCAAGTAGCTGGGACTACAGGCGCCCGCCACAACACCCGGCCATTTTTTGGTTGCAGCCACCATTGTTGTTTGGCAGGCCCAGGCTGTATTCAAACCCACCAGCTCAGGTGTATGTGGCTGGTGCCTTAGCCCATTGAGCCACAGGCACTGAGCCTTCCTTATTTTTTCTTACCATGTGAAGGTAAACTTTTCAGGCTGAGCACGGTAGCTCATGCCTGTAACCCCAGCCTTTGGGAAGCTAATGCAAGAGAATCACTTGAGATCAGGAGCTCAAGACCAGCCTGAACAAAAGTGAGAACATATCTGTATAAAAAATAGAAAAATTCGGCCAGGTGCGGTGGCTCATGCCTGGAATCCTAGCACTCTGGGAGGCCTTAGGTGGGTGGATCACCTGAGCTCAGGAGTTCAAGACCAACCTGAGCCAGACCAAGACCTCATTTCTAAAAATAGCCAGGCATTGTAGCGGACACTTATAATCCCAGCTACTTGGGAAAGTGAAGCAAGAGGATCACTGGAGCTCAATAGTTTAAGGTCACTGTGAGCTGAGATACCATGGCACTCTACCCAGGGTGACAAAGTGAGACTGTCTCAAAAAAAGAAAGAAGGCTCGGCGCCTGTGGCTCAACGGGCTAAGGCGCCAGCCATGTACACCTGAGCTGGCGGGTTCGAATCTAGCCCGGGCCCACCAAACAATGACGACTGCAACCAAAATGGCCAGGCATTGTGGCGGGCACCTGTAGTTACAGCTACTTGGGAGGCGGAGGCAGGAGACTCGCTTGAGCCCAGGAATTGGAGGTTGCTATGAGCTCTGATGCCATGGCACTCTACCCAGGGTGACAGCTTGAGGCTCTGTCTCAAAAAAAAAGAAAGAAAAAGTAGCTCAGTAGGTAGGGCACCAGCCACATACACCAAGGCTGGCGGGTTCAAACCTGGCCTGGGCCAGCTAAAACACCAATGACAACTGCAAGAAAAAAATAGCCAGGCATTGTGGTGGGTGCCTGTAGTCCTAGCTACTTGGGAGGCTGAGGCAAGAGAATCGCTTAAGCCCAAGAGTTTGAGGTTGCTGTGAGCTGTGACGCCATAGCACTCTACCAAGGGTGACATAGTGAGACTCTGTCTCTAAATAAATAAATAAATAAATACATTAGCCTGGTGTGTATGTGTGCTGGCACCTGTAGTTCCAGCTACTTGGGAGGAGATCACCTGGGGGTGACTCCAGCCTCAAAGAGATTAAGGCAGGAGGCTGTTTTGAGCCCAAGAGTTTGAGGTAGGGTGAGCTATGATGACCCCACTGCACTGGAGTTTGAACAACAGAGCAAGACACTGTCTCAAAAAATTATTTATATATATATGTATGTATGTATACATATATATATTTTTTTTCTTTGAGTATATTAAAGGCAGGAGTCTTGACTAGGGGTTATAAACCCTGAATTCCATCCAGCCTTTGCTAACAGCTGTGGCCTGGGCAAGTTTCTTTTCCTCTCTGGGGCTGAGTCTCCACCACTGTAAATGAAAGTTCAGATCTATCCTGAGCCCTGCTATATACCAGAACTGCCTGGGCAGCTCCATCCCACAAGATTGGTTCAGTAGGTCTCAGGAGAGCCCTAGGCATCTGCATACAGGGGTATTGAAGTCTGTTCAGCCAGATGGTCTTCCAGCCCTTTCAGTTGAGCCTGGCAAGGTTGGGTGACCAGGTAACAGTCGCTTGCTTTCAAGAATGAGGGATTGTGTCCCATGGGAAACTGGCCCTTGCCTGGTCACCAGGCCTGACTTATCCTCAAGTCCCACTCCTATTCCTCCAGCTTGGTCTGCAGCAGAAGAGCGACTCTCCTTGCTTTAGGAACAATACAGAGTGGGGTTAAAAATGCTGTCCCTGGATTTTCTATTTTAAAGCTTCAGCTGGAAGGACCAACTTTTTATATCTTTTACAACTGAATCCTGCCCTGAACTCCTCTTTTTGTAACCTGAAGGGAGATCACCTGGGGGTAACTCCAGCCTCAAAGAGATTGAGGGGAAATGATTTTTTTTTTTTTTTTTTGAGACAGAGCCTGAAGCTGTCACCCTGGAGAGAGTGCTGTGGCATCACAGCTCACAGCAACCTCCAATTCCTGGGCTCAAGCGAGTCTCCTGCCTCCGCCTCCCAAGTAGCTGGGACTACAGGCACCCGCCACAACACCTGGCCATTTTTTAGTTGCAGCCGTCATCGTTTGGCAGGTCCAGGCTGGATTCGAACCCGCCAGCTCAGGTGTACGTGGCTGGCACCTTAGCCCGTTGAGCCACAGGCGCCGAGCCAAGAAATGATTTTTAAATAGTAGGATAAAACAGTTATTCTCTCAGTTTGGATGGTGGTTCTGGGATAGGTAATTTCCCTCTCCACCCTGGCACCCAGGGTGGGAATGAGCTGAGGCAGATTTAAATTTCTAGATTGGGCCCCTGCTTCCCCAAGTCATGCTCAGTCACATCCCAGTAGCTGGCTCTTCTGTCACTTGGTATGTTCTCAGGGGAGGCAAACTCATTTCAGTATAAACTCAAGCAAAGTGTAATTAGGACAGTAAATCTCTTTAGCAGAAAAGTTCCTCTGACAGATTTCAAGGTCCGAGAGAAGTGATGTGAGGCTAAGGAAGGGTGAGAGGCCTGGCCTTGGATTTCATTGCTTCTAGCCTGGGAATAAAATCCAAGATACAGTAACCCCATTTGCTCCAGAAAATGCAACATGACTTTTTTTTTTTTTTTTTTTGAGACAGAGCCTCAAGCGGTCACCCTGGATAGAGTGCTGTGATATCACCGCTCACAGCAACCTCCAATTCCTGGGCTCAAGTGAGTCTCTTGCCTCCGCCTCCCAAGTAGCTGGGACTACAGGCGCCGGCCACAATGCCCAGCCATTTTTTTGGTTGTAGCCGTCATTGTTGTTTGGCTGCCTGGGCTAGATTTAAACCTGCCAGCTCAGGTGTACGTGGCTGGCGCCTTAGCCCACTGAGCCACAGGCGCCGAGCCTGGTCTCAAACTCTTGACCTCAAGGGATCTGCCCACCTTGGCCACCTAGAGCACTAGGATTACAGGCGTGAGCCACCATGCCAGGCCCAGCATCACCATTTTTGATAAGAACTCTTAGCTCCATGTCATAGATAGGATGACTGAGGCATGGGGAGGTTGGGTAGTTTGTCCAAGGTCCCCAGCTAACAAAAGTGGGGCCAAATTTAACCTAGAAGCAGGCTACTGTGCCTGCAACTTACTCTGGGATAGGATGCAGCGGGCTGGGAGCCCGACCCCCTACCGGCTTCCTAACCCAACATACACTGCACTTGCCCACCTGGGTCAGCTGCTCCTGCAGCCGGCTGCGCTCAAGGCGCAGCATGGGGAGTTGCTGCTCCAGGGTTTCCCGGGCCTGCTCTGCCACATGCAAGGAGCCCTCCAGACCCTGCTGAGCCACCTCCTGCTCCAGCCGCAACTGCTCCAGCCGCTCCTGCTCCTCCCGTGCGGAGGCGGCCTGCTGCTCTGCCTGCCGCTGCCGGCCCAGTAGGGCTGCCTTTTCTTCCTCCAGCTGGGGAGCCGAGTGGGGGTGGGGCCCAGTGAGCAAGGGGGCCCTCCCAGGACAGCCCCAGGGGAAGCTCCTGGGGACAAGGGGCAGCACCCTTGAGTGTGTGGACGTTGGGAGGGGAAAAACAGAGGAGGGCCCATGGATCTTCTCTGCTCTGATACCAAAAAGAGCAGACAGACAGATAGATGGAGTCAGGGAACAACAGAGACAGAAAGGCAGGGACCAAGACAGGTGGGTACAAGGCTGGGCCCCAGACGCCTCAGTGGGGTCTCAATGAGTGGGGAAGACAGGTGAGCAAGGCTGGTGCATGGTGTACCTGGGCGACGAGGTGGTTCAGACCCAGCTTGTCCTGGGCAAGGCTCTCATTAAGGGCGCTCAGCTTGGACAAGGAGTCGCGCAGAGAGGACTCCTCTGCCCTCAGCTTGGTCAGTGAGAGCTCAAGTTCCACGCGGCCAGCCTCAGCCTGCAGTCAGGACCAGGCAGCCCGAGACAGGCAGGCAGGGACGGTCAGGATGAGAGGAGAGAAGCCAGAGGGTCATGATGTGGGAAGAGACAAGAGATGCGGCAAGATGGACCCGCAGAGGTGGGGTGGGGAGACAAGGAGACATGAGATGGGACAAAAGTCACCACAGGATGCTGCTTATGAAGCTATCAAGGGTTTAAAAGAACAGCTCATCCTGCAGAGCAGGGCCAGATATCAGAGGGTCCCTCCAAGGAAGGTCTGGGGATGGCACTGCTCAGGGCCCAGAATGCTGGGAATAGGTCACCCCCCACCGAGGACTCTCTGGACCATGCTCCAACTCTCACAGACCTCTGCATAGAGGTGAGACTGGATGACCCCAAACTATAGGCACTGCCCTCAGGAGCGTCAGGCAAAGCAGGGATATGCCAATTCAGAGAGGTCAACCCATTTAGGGCTGGGGGCAGAGGTCGATGTGAGGTCTGAGCAAAGGTCAGCCCATGTCCCGAAGGAAGGGGTCAGTTTATGACCAGATTCAGAGGTCACCCTGAAATAAGGATCAGTTTGGGCCTCAGTGAGAAGAGTTAGGCCCTGGGCTCAGAGAGAGGTCTGTGGTTAGGCAGCAAATGAGGACCCACCTTGGTCAGCGCCTCGGCTACCTCGCCCTTCTCGGCCTGCAGCATGTCCCGCTGCAGGGTGGCTCGGCTCAGAGCCTCCCTCACCTCCACCAGCTCCTTGGCCAGCCCTGAGCGCTTCACTTCTAGCTGCTCCAGCTGTCTATGGCTGTGGGACAGAGTGCAGGCAGGTGCCCCAAGTCACTTCCCTGAGCCTCTTGCACCCAGCAGCATACTGGGCCGGGAGATAGACCTAGGCAGAGACACAGGGACAGCCAAGCCCACTGCCTTTTAGCTGTGTGACTCTGGGTCTCAGTTGCACATCTGCCTTTTGAGGTGTTACAAGGATACGTGAATTTGCTATACAAGTGCTTAAAATAGTGCCTAACACGTCACCCCAAGGGCCTTCGCAAACAAGAACAATACCTACTACCACATCGAACTAACATCAACCTGATTCTTCCACTAACTGGCTACATGGCCCAGGGCAAGTTACGTGGCCCCTATGTGCCTCCATCCATAAAATCCAGTTTTACCATTCATAAAATGGAGATTATAATAGCCTCTAAGTCTACATCATAGAGTTATCTTTTTTTCTTTTTTTTTCTTTGTACCAACAGAGTCTCACTTTATCGCCCTCGGTAGAGTGTTGTGGCATCACACAGCTCACAGCAACCTCCAACTCCTGGGCTTAGGTGATTCTCTTGCCTCAGTCTCCCGAGTAACTGCTCCTGAGTAACTGGGACTACAGGTGCCCACCACAATGCCTGGCTGTTTTTCTGTTTTGCAATTTGGCCGAGGCCGGGTTTGAACCCGCCACCTTTGGTATATGGGGCCAGTGCCCCACTCGATGAGCCACAGGCACTGCCCCTTCATTGAATTATCTTAAAAATTAAATGAGAGACTCTAAGAGCTTAAAATGGTATCTGGAACTTCATAATATTATTAATAGTATGGTATTATTATAACTAAATTTAAAAAAAGAATAGTATTATTAATATTACTATTGTTGTTGTAATTTTTTTTTTTTGAAACAGTCTCACTATCTCACCCTCAATAGAGTGCCATGGCATCATAGCTCACAGCAACTTCAACCTCTTGGGCTCAAGTGACTCTCTTGTCTCAGCCTCCCAAGTAGCTGGGACTACAGGCGCCTACTACAACACCTGGCTATTTTTAGAGACGGAGTCTCGCTCTTGCTCAGGCTGGTCTCGAACCCCTTAGCTCAGGCAATCCACCTGTCTCAGCCCCCTAGAGTGCTAGGACTACTGGTATGAGCTACTTCACCCAGCCCTGTTATTGTAATTATTTTTGGTATTATCACCCAAGCTCTCCCTCGTACCAGTTCTCCAATCCCAGGTAAGTGACCATACCTCCCTGAGCCTCAGTTTCCAAAATGAAACAGATTAGAAGACCCTACATCAGAGGTGTGCCACTAGGCTGCCTCCAGGTGGTAGGAGACCTAGAACACGATGTGTGTTCCCTAGCTCCTAGGGATGCTGTCAGAAGCCCCAATGTCATTTGAAAGGCCCTAGCAAAGAGGTGAGAAGCCACTCACCTGCGCTCAAGCTCCCTGCGTGCCCATGCACCATCCTGCGCCATGTCCTCCCGCTCCTCTTCCAGCCGGTCCCGCTGGCGCCGCAGCTCCTCCTGGGCAGCCTGCAGCTTCTCTTGCTCCTGCTGTAACTCCTCGGCCTGCTGTTGGGCCACCTGCAGGCTGTGGGCCAGATTGCCCTTCTCCCTGCAGGATGAAGAGAGGGGAGCAGAGGGGGTGCTAGGAAAGTGCCCTCCAGAGGAAATGGCAGGGCTGCTCCTCTAGCCATGAGCCACCGTCTTCCAAGGCACCTGCCTCCAGGAAGCCTTTCCTGACCTTGCTCATGGCTGACTCATTTTACCCACACCTCCCTGCAGAAGGAAACTGGCTTTGCTTTTTCCAACTCGCCCTCATGGATGCCCAGCAGAATGAATGGAGGTGTTGGCATTATTTCCAAGCACCTTACCAGGTAGAAGAGGCCAGGGCTAGGCGCCTGGGGCACATGGGCAATTGTGCCACCAGCTCTGCTAGGCTGTGCAATCAGGAAATGCCCCTTACAGCACACCATGCCCCTAAATTCTGGAAAGCCCCATAGAGCTGGGTCTGTCCAGATCCCACAGCTTCCTGCCTCATAGAGACATGGCCGGGGAGGGAGGTGGCAGAAACCAGGAACCCCAAAGGCTTGAAGAAAGCTCCTATTTTAGGAAAAAACTTACAACATAATATTAAGTAAAAAGAGTAGAGAGCAAAATGGGATGTTCATTGTGAATACAACTATTAGAAGCCCTTCTTTTTCCAAGGCCTGGAAAACCTGAGTTTGCTACCAGATGCACCTGATTCTAGTTCCGACCCTACCACCCCCAGCCACACTGGCTGCATGAGTTTGGCCAAGACTCTCAACCTTAGGACAGTAACAGCTCCAAATTGCATGAGTTTACTGGAAAATCTAACTGACATAAGGCAGGGAAAGCACAACCAGGGCCCTAATGGAGGCTAGGATGGGTGGGTAAAGCGGTGAAGAGAGGAGCATCTTGCCTTTTTATTTCCCCTCCACCACTTTTCATGCTTTTTTCTTTTCCTTTTTTTTTCTGAGATAGAGTCTCACTTTGTCGCCCTGGGTAGAGTGCCGTAGCATCATAGCTCACAGCAACCTCAAACTCTTAGGCTTAAGTGATTCTCTTGCCTCAGCCTCCCAAGGAGCTGGGACTACAGGTGCCCGCCACAACGCCCGGGTATTTTTTGGTTGTAGTTGTCATTGTTGTTTGGCGAGCCTGGGCTGGATTCGAACCCACCAGCTCTGGTGTATGTGGCTGGCGCCCTCTCCGCTGAACTACAGGCACTGAGCCATCATACTTTTTATTATACAATTAAATTTATGAAGAGGAATAAAAAACAAAAACCAACAACAAAAAGAAAAAAACACCTGGTGTAAGAGGTGGATAATTTCTTTTTTTTTGGTTTTTGTTTTTGAGACAGTCTCACTATGTCACCCCAGGTAGAGTACCGTGGCATCACAGCTCACGGCAACTTCAAACTCTTTGGCTTAAGCAATGCTCTTGCCTCAGCTTCCCAGTAGCTGGGAGTACAGGCACCCACCACAACGCCTGGCTATTTTTGGTTGCAGTTGTCATTGTTGTTTAGCTGGCCCAGGCCAGGCTCAAACCTGCCAGCCTCGGTGTATGTGGCTGGTGCCCTCCTCCTAAGCTACAGCTGCAAGCCAGGTGGATAATTTCTTGTCTTAAAAACTCCAAGAAAGGCTGAGACAAGAGAATGGCCTAAGCCCAAGAGCTGGAGGTTGCTGTGAGCCATAAAGCCATGGCACTCTACCAAGGGTGACAAAGTGAGACTCTGTCTCTAATAAAAAAAAAAAAAAAAATCTCCAAGAAAGACAATCTTAAAATAGTGCTGTCAATAGAACTCTCTGAAATGACAGAAGTGTTCCACAGCCTCATGTGGCTGGGTTTTGTCATCTTTTTGTTTAGAGACAGGATTTCACTCTGTCACCCAGGCTGGAATACCTTGGCCCCCATCATAGCTCACTGCAGCCTTGAACTCCTGGGCTCAAGCCATCGTCCTGCGTCTGCCTCCCCAGTTGCAGGGACTACAGGTAACGTACTATCCCTGACAACATGTGGCCTGTGAGCACTTAAAATGTAGCTACTGCAACCAAGGTACCAAATTCTTACTTTTAATATTTTCAATTAATTTAAATTGTAACAGACACACGGGGCTTATTGTGACCATTTCTGTGAGAGCCACGTGCTTAAAGACTCTGGCTGGCATCAGGCCCAGATACGTTTTATTCTGCGGTCCTCCACCTCCCACCTCCCAGGTACCTGCTCAGGAGCTCGTTGGCGCTGCGCAGACGCTGGGCCTCGCGCTGGGTGTCCTCATGGGCCTGGGTGGCCCCATCAGTCTTGTCCCGCAGGCGCTGCAGCTGTTCCTCAAGGGCACGACGCTCACTCTCACTGTCACTAAGCTGCTTCCGTAGGGTGCCCAGCAGGCTCTGGCTTGCCTCATAGCGCCCACGCATGTCCTAGGGGTGGGGATTACTGAGTCTGAAAGGGACATAGGAGGCTCCCAGAGCCCACCTACTCTTTGCTGGTTCCTTGGGTGTACACCAGCTCTTACCAGGCCAGTGACCCCAGGCTAGGTTTCCACTCACCACAATTCTGGGCCCTCATCTGCCTGGGTGCCAGACAAACCCCCAAGCACAATCCTTCCTGACTCGAACTCTGGGTTCCAGGTTCCTCCCCTTGCACCCTGGCTCCATCCTGAGACTCCTGCCCACTTTGGCTCTGACTCTGCCCAGAGCTCCTCTCATCTTAGGCTCTGATTCCTCTTTCCAGACCTTTTCCCAGGGTCCTAGCCCTGTATGACTGGGACCTCATTTTCTTTTCTACCAAGACTCTACCCCGCACCTCCCCCAAACCCCAGCCACACCCCAGGACAACACTGAGTTCCCTGCTACCTGGACCTGCAGCTGGCGCTTGTGCAGGGCGGAGTGGATCAGGGCAAGCGTGGAGGAGTCGGAGCAGGCCGGGGACGGGCCTCGGCGAGGGGAACGGCCACGGCCAGGAGAGGAGCGCCGTGGTGGGGATGGGGTCCGCATGCCTGAGAGTCCCCGTAGGCTGCCGTCTGAGGTGTCTGCAGTGCGCTCAGAGCCGCTTAGCTGGACACCGCTCTCCGTGTCAGACAACACAGCCTGGGGGAGAGGGATGGGGGCAGAAGGAGGCAGGGAGCCTTGGGGTGAGCTGACAAAGACGCCCAGGCGCTGCAGCACAAAGTAAGCTCCCTTCCTACCCAAAGCTTCCTGATCCTACCTTCTGCCCTCAGTTTCCCCGCTGAGGCCTCCCATTTATTGTGAGGAAATTTGGAATTTCTCATAGGTGGGCCCAGAGAGTCTGTGACTCTCCCTGAACAATAGCAGCCTGGGGTCCCGGCCCCCTACCCACCGCAGTCCACCTGAGGCCCTCAGGGGGCGTGGCAGACAGCCCAGGACAGCCTGGCCGAGCTCTCCCACCTGTGCCAGGTCCCTCAGGGTCTGCTGAAGCCCCTCTCCCTCGTCCGACTCCAGGGCAGCCTGCTCCTGTAGCCGCAGCGATTCCTTGAGAGAGGTTAGGAAGAAAAAGAAGGGGTGGTCAGAGGTCTGTCCTAGTCAGAAATTTTCCTTCCTCTGGCTCGGCGCCTGCGGCTCAACAAGCTAAGGTGCCAGCCACGTACACCTGAGCTGGCGGGTTCGAATCCAGCCCGGACCCGCCAAACAACAATGACGGCTGCAAACAAACAAACAAACAAACAAACAAAAAACGGCCGGGCGTTGTGGTGGGCGCCTGTAGTCCCAGCTACTTGGGAGGTGGAGGCAAGAGAATTGCTTGAACCCAGGAATTGGAGGTTGCTGTGAGCTGTGATGCCACCGCACTCCAGAGTGACAGCTTGAGGCTCTGTCTCAAAAAAAAAAAGAAAAAGAAATTCTCCTTCCTCACAGACCAGATGGCTCCCAGAGCCATGCCCCTAGGCCAGCTACATGGTAGACCCCACTGCACTCATTGAACAGACCAGGCCCAGAGAAGGTCGTGTCCTGCTGAAGGTCAGACTAGGGAAGGAGCACTGGACAGAGCCCAGGCCAGGCCCCAGAGAGAAGGGTGAGAAACCCAGGCGGTACCCTGAGCAGGGCCCCTCTGGTAGGGAGGCAGCCAAGTTCCCAAAGGAAGAGCCCCCAGACTAGGAAAGAACAGGCAGAAGTTCAAGTCCCCATTCTCCCACTCACTGGCTCTGAGACCTGGATAAGCTGTCCCCTCTTAGGCCTGGTTTCCTCATCTGTGTAATGGGGATCGTGGTGGGAGGGTGAGACAGGACAAAGAAGGGGGCATACACACAAGGGGGGAGTGTCTGAATGCGATGCTCAGGGTGGCCTAAGCAACCTGGCCCCAACCTGGCCCCCAACCTGGCGGGTCCCCTACCCCTCCCTGACACATCTGGGGGCAACTGCATCTCACCAGGCCCTCAAGCTTCTCAGTGAGAGCCTTGTTGACGCGATCCTTCTCCAGGTTTTGGTTCTGAAGACGCTCCACTGCCAGGGCCAGCTCTGTCACTCTGGAGTTGAGGAGCAACAGAGGTGAATCAGGGATTCCCCCAACCTTCTTAAATCCCCCAGCTTCTGTGTCCTCCATGCTTCCCAGACCTGAGGCAGGGGTCCTGAGATCCACCTCCCTAGCTGTGTGACCCTAGGCAGATCACTTCTCCTTTCAAGATCTCAGGCTTCTTATCGTACCGATCTTATCTCGTGGGAAAGCACTCTGGGACTTGCCCAGGCAGCAGGAGTGAGGGGCACAAGTTCCATTATCCAGAAGTTGTACCCCGGGCAAGTGCCTTTGGAATCTCAAATGGGATACCTGGGAATATTGGCAAAGCTCGCACAGGAGAAGGGTCTGTCCCCAAATAGACACTCCCTATTTCTTGGGAACCCCTACAGATAAGCCAACCAGGCCCCTACCTGGCCCTGAGGTCGGCCTTGTCCAGGTCACTCTGCACTTGCTGCTGGGCCAGATCCTTCTCTCGGAGCACCTTGTCCCTCAGCTGCTCCTCCAGCAGCGCCTGCTTCTCCAGGGCTGCCTCAACCCGGCTCTCCGCCAGCTGCAGCCCGGCACTCAGACCCAAGCTTGCCTCCTGGACAGCCCGTGATGTCCGAGCCAGCTCCCCTCCCACCTGCAGTAGGTCCCTGGGGGACAGAGCAGAGGATAAGGATGGAAAGGGATGGTGGTGGCTCCCAAGTGCAAATTAAAACTACACAGGCCAGACACAGTGACTCACACCTGTGATCCAGCTATTGAGGAGGCTGAAGCCCCAGGATCACTTGAGCCCAGGAGTTCAAGGCTACAGTGAGCTACGACCGTGCCACTGTATTCCAACATGGGCAGAAGATTAAGACCCTATCTCTAAAAAAACAATACCCAAAAGTACAATACTGAGCTGAGCATGGTGGGGCACATCTGTAGTCCCAATACTCAAGAGATAGAAGCAGAAGGCTCTCTTGAGTCCAGGAGTTTGAGGCCAGCATGGATAACACAGCAAGATCCCATCGCAGAAATGAAAACAAAAAACTACACTGGGATGTCACTATTAAATTGGCGGGGGGAGTCACATAATGCACAAGATGGGTAGAGCTATGGGGTAAGAGGTCCTCTTCTGCCTGGCAGGTGGAAGGTAAGTGAGCATATGCTCAATGGAGGGCAATTAGGAAAAGCCTTTGCCCCACCAGCTCCACCTCTAGGAATATATCCCACAGATACACCCCACACAAGGGAAATAACCTGTGGACAGAGGACTTGCTGCAGCATTGCTCATGTAAAAAATACTGATGACAATGTAAAAGTCCATCAAAAGGGGACTGCTACTAATTATGGTACATCCATTCAAAAGAATATTCTGTAGCCAAGAGAAAACAATGGAGAAGCTCTTCCTGTCCTGATATAGAGCCACCTCCCAGTTAGGCAAAGAAAGCATCTTCAAGAACTACAAAGATTAAATTCTATTAAGATTGGAGGCCGAGGCAGGTGAGGTCATGAGTTTGACACCAGCCTGAGCCAGAGCGAGACCTCCCTCTAAAAATAGCCGGGTGTTGTGGTGGGTGCCTGTAGTCCCAGCTACTTGGGAGGTTGAGACCAGAGAATCACTTAAGCCCAACAGTTAAAAAAAATAAAAATCTATTAAGATTATATACATAAAAAAGTATGTATGTGATCTGTTTTATTTGTTTGCATAAAACAATCCTGGCTGGGCAGAGTGGCTCATGCCTGTGACCCTAACCCTTTGGGAAGCCAAAGCAGAAGAATTGCTTGAGGTCAGAAGTTCAAGATCAATATATAGAGAAACTCCCATCTCTACAAAAAAAAAAAAAAAAAATTTTTCTTTTGGAGACAGAGTCTCATTTTGTCACCCTTGGTAGAATGCTATGATGTCATAGCTCACAGCAACCTCAAACTCTTGGGCTCAAGTGATTCACTTACTTCAGCCTCCCAAGCAGCTGGGACTTTCGGTGCCCACCACAACGCCCGGCTGTTTTTTAGAGACTGGGTCTCACTCTAACTCAGGCTGGTCTTGAACTCCTGTGCTCAACCAATCCACCCACCTTGGTCTCCCAAATTACCAGGATTATAGGCATGAGGCACTACACCCAGCCTTCTACAAAATTTTTTTAAAGGTTTGGTGGTGCGCTAAGGCATTCCCTCTGTCCCACCTTCTTGTCACTGACTACTCACTTCCTCAGCTTAGAATTTTGGGGGTCTATGTGTCTTTTCATTACTAGAGGTTGCAAGGTCCTTGGGAGAAGCTGAATAATCCAGTGGATTCAAAGTAGGAGCTTCAAATCCAGATTCAGCCATTTATGTACTACTGTGTGACCTTAGGAAGGTCACTCAACCTCTCTGAGCCTCAGTGTCCTCATCTGTAAAATGAGGACAGGGACAACTGTGAATATTAGTTGAAGAATATTAGTCGAAGAATAAATATCTAGTTAAATGTTGACTGCCCCAATTGTAACAGTTGTGTAAGTTGCCTCTCCTTCTCCACAGGGCCCAGCACACAGTGGATGTATTAAGTTGTACTGATTTAGGTTCATCTGAGTTGTGTGGAACTTGATATAAAGAGTGGGGTTGGCTCCCAGTTGCTGCCGAGTCTCCCCAAGTGACCCCCTTTCCCGGCTAGGCCTCACCTCTCAGTGGACATCTTCACCTCGCTGAGCAGACGGCGGACTCCCACCACCTGCCTCCAGAGGAGGAGCAGGCGGCCATGCTCATTGCTGCAGTAGGCGTTGAAGGACTGGAGGGGACATGCCAAGTGGAAGGCTGGGGTGAGGGCTGGTTTGCCCCTCAACCCAGCTTCCCCAGCTCACCCATCCCGAAAGGTACACTGCCCAGGGAGTGTGTCTTCCTGGGGGCCGACTCTGGGCCTGTGCAGAGCTGTGTCACAGCACCCACATTCAAGCTATCAAGCCCAAACAGCTCCCTCTTGCACAGGGAACTGGGGTTCAAAGCTTCTGCTGGCTGCAAGAGGTGCCCGGAAGGGCAGAGAGTCCAGGGGACCTCAGTCTGCATCCCAACTGCCAGGTGCATGACCATGGGCAGGTTTCTTAACCTCTCTTTAAGATGAGGAGAATGGGCTCGGCGCCTGTGGCTCAATGGGCTAAGGCGCCAGCCACGTACACCTGAGCTGGCGGGTTCGAATCCAGCCCGGGCCCGCCAAACAACAATGATGGCTGCAACCGAAAAATGGACGGGTGTTGTGGTGGGCGCCTGTAGTCCCAACTACTTGGGAGGCAGAGGCAAGAGACTCGCTTGAACCCAGGAGTTGGAGGTTGCTGTGAGCTGTGATGCCACAGCACTCTATCCAGGGTGACAACTTGAGGCTCTGTCTCAAAAAAAAAAAAGATGAGGAGAATGATGGATGGCACCTATCTCATGAGGTTATTATGAGGAATAAAAGAAAATGCACACAGGGTGCTAATAAAAGCCCGCGATTATGATGACTCTTCGCCTCTGCTGACCTGCTCACCTAGCCAGCGCTCCCTCTCCCTTTCCAGACTTCCGAGGCTGCCCCCCTCTGCCCGGGCCCTTCCCAGCATCCCTGTGCCCACCTCCTCCTCTCGCCTCCATGCTGCCTCCCGCTGTTCCAGCTCCTTGCGACTGCGTGTCCAGTCGCTGGTCACCTTTCGTATGTCTTCGCTCAGAGCCTGGTTGGCTGAGCCTGCCTGGTCCAGCTGTTCTCGGAGCATAGCATTCACCTGGGTCAGGCTGGCACTCCTGGGCAGGACACAGGGAAGCAGTGGGCATTTGTTGAGGGAGAGCTGCCCTGCCAACCCTGTGTGCACCCTGCTGCACCCTCACCTCTGTTGTTCCTCCTCTAGGCGAAGGAGGACACTCTCCACATCTTGGCTGTGCTCTGTGTCCTGGTTGGGGAGGGCAAGGGGAGAACATCAGGCTGGGCAGCAGGAGAGGAGGGGAGGGCCTGGCCCGGCCCCACCCTGGCACCCACCCTCAGTCGCTGATGTTCCAGCTGTGTGGATCTCTCCAGCACCTGCTGTTCCAGCTCTGAGCACCTCTTCCCATACTGGAGAATCTGGGGATGGGCAGAAAGCGGGAGGGTTTGCCCCAGGGGGTGGGGGCAGGGCAAAGTGAGCACAAGAGAGGGCAGGAGCACAGTGGGTAGCCCTGACCTTGGCCTGCAGCCGCTGCACTAGCTGGGCCTGCCGCTGCTGGCCCTCCTGGTAGGCATGCAGCTTGCGCCGGTAGGAGGCCTGCTCCTCCTGCAGCTGCCTCCGCAGCTCCACACTCTGCCGTACCAGCCCCCTGGGCTCCTGCTTCTCCAGCTCCCCAGACTCCAGCCGCACAGCCTGCTCCAGCTGCAGGAAGGGCCCTGGGTGAGAGTCCTGGGCCTCCTGGGAAGGCAGGCACAGGCCTCTCCAGGGGGCACCAGGCTGGGCCTAGACCCATGATGCCTTGCAGCCTGATAGTTCAGCACCCCGGGGGAGCAGGCACCTGTGGCAAGCCCAGGACACAGTGCATGTGTGCATGATATGCTGATGCAGCCGTGCATAGACACACAGATGGGACATGCATGGACACATGCAGGTGGGCCCACAAACTGCATGCAAAACACAAGGATGCACCTCAGTACACGCATGCCTCTCCTCCAGAACACCAAGCCCTACTATAGTTTGGATTATTACATTCAAGCCCACCCCTGCCCCAGCCCCCACTGCAAGGCAACACGAGCTCAAGAAAGCCTGGATTTTTCTTCCCCCTTGTATCTTAGTACCTAGAACAGTGGCCGTGGTGTGGCTTGGCTCACGCTCAGTAAATATTGGTTGAGATCCTGAATTAATGGCATGAGCACATGGGGATACATTCAAAGCAGAGACATCATTACACATATGCACATATGCATGTCTGAGCTGGGAGACATGCACACACTTGATGCACACAGGCAGTTTCTAAACCTCCCAGGGTGACAAAGACAACCCCTCCCCCCGACAGCACTAAGATCTGTAACAGGTGCACATAAATGCCACCTTGGACAGTGTCTGCCTAGTGTCTGTCCTTCTCTGCCCCAGTACCTTTCTTGGAGCCTCTGCCATGCCACTTTCCTCCACACCCAAGCAGCTAGCAGCCCCTATGTCCTCAGATACCTATGGGTACAGGCAGGATGCCTGCCTGGTTCTGGCTGCCCCACTAGCCATGAAGCACCCTCAATCCCTTTAAGGAAACTACTGATGCCAAGTGGCCCCTCAGCCTCCTCCAGCTGTTGGTGAGAAGGGAAGTGAGGGAGGAACAGGGCAGTGAGAGAGCACAGAGTGGACTGGGGGACACCCAACAGGGATGCCAGCCCCATACCCACTGTCCACCTCTCCAGCACCTGGCCTGCTACAGCCCGGGCAGGGCGTTCAGACACCCCCCATACCCCTATGCAGGGCCACACCGGCCACAAGGGCATCTATCTTCACCCACTCTGATACCAGGTCTAAGCTGGGTTAGTGGCAAGGACAGTGCCTTCTAGGCCTGCACCCACCCAGTAAGCCCAGGAGATGCTCTATGAGCCTCCAACAAAGCCAAGGACAATTGTTATCTCCATACATCCCATTCCCAGGGATACATGCCCTCAGGAGTGCCTGGCTGTGGCTGCTTGGGGACTCCCCTTTCAGTCTAAGGACACAGAAGGAGGTGAAAATAGGGGTTTCTGCCTGGATGGTGGCTGCAGGCCCACCAAGTGTCTGCATGACACCCACCTAAGCCCGTGTGTGCTGGCAGCCCCGAGATATGTGTGGTGCCTCTCCAGGTGTGAGTGGAACGTGCTCTGTCACATCTCCACGTGGGACCTCATGGGTGTCCATGCACGGTGCTGGGTACATCCTGACAGGTGGGTGGAGGGGCACCTGTGGCCGCAGGTCTGTCCCATCTGTGTATATCAGGGCATGAGTGTTTGCACAGCCATATGCCGGGGAGGCACAAGCATGACTGGAAGTGGGTAGGTCTGGGGTGTGCCCGGGCTCTGTGCGCCTTTGATGTGTGTCAATGACTGCATGCTTTTTTTTCTTTATAGAAACAGAGTCTCACTTTATCACCCTCGGTAGGGTGCCGTGGCATCACACAGCTCACAGCAACCTCCAACTCCTGGGCTTAGGTGATTCTCTTGCCTCAGCCTCCCGAGTAGCTGGGACTACAGGCACCCGCCACAACGCCCGGCTATTTTCCTGTTTTCTGCAGTTTGGCCGAGGCCGGGTTTGAACCCGCCACCTTCGGTATATGGGGCCGGCGCCCTACTGGATGAGCCACAGGTGCCGCCCAATGACTGCATGCTTTAAGCATCCGTGCAGTCCTCTGTGGGCTGACGGGACTTTCGTGGAGCCCTGTGCTTTTTCTGTCGGTGTTCCCAGGAGCTGTGAGACAGTGTGTGGTATTGTCTGCACATGGGTCATCTGGGTGACTGTTCTGTGCCTTATGGGACTGTGTGGGATGCAGCTTTTGGGTACAGGTCATGCTGTGAATCTGAGTGTATCCCTATGGTGTGTTTTGTGCATCTGGGTGTCCCTAGGTCAGGTCTGGGTGGTCCGTGCTGTGTATATGTTGCACATTTGTGTGAACCAGGTGATGTTTGCCTGTATGATCCACAGGGGTGCGACAGTCACCAGTGGCTGCACCCCCTTCATTAACGCTCAGAGCTGAGTCCTCCGGGCCACACCTCACCCCTTTCCACAACCCCCTCCCCAAAAAAAACGGCCTTTCAATTTTACTTGCAATTCAAAAGGGAAGGAGGCTGACACTAAGCCAGGGATGAAAGTTTACTGTCTCCCCTGGCAACCAGCGGCTGTTCAATTGACTCTGTCCAGGTTGCCATGGACACTGGGGAGCCCTGGGGGTCTGTCCTCTGGAGCCAAGGGGTTGTGGCCACTCCTTCCTTCCCCTCCCTAGCTGTGACTATACCTGCTCCTCAGGGACAGGAAGAAAGGGGGTCTCCAGAGGAACCCTGGGATCCTCTCTCTCTCCCAGGAGGTGGGGTCTGGGAGACTCTGCCTTAGTTTCCTCAACAGGACACAGATCTTCACCTTCCCTACAGCCCCTGCTCCAAGGGTGCTGTGGGGTTTGAAGGATCAGAATAACTTCGCGGGCTGCCTCCAACCCAGCTCACTATGCCTGCTATGGCCATGGGGCAGGTCTTCCCACCTGCGTCCACAGGGACAAGGGGCAGCAGGAAGAGAGAGTGTCACACAACTGTAGAGCCCTGCACCAGTGGTCTCATCCCATCTCCCCCACTGACCTTGGGCCCGTCATGCTCCCTCTCGAGGCCTCAGATTCCCCATCTACAATAAGGTGATCTCCAGACTCTGAGGTTCTCTGTGCACCCACCCTCCAGGCCGGACCATTATGATACCCATGTAACAGAGAAGAAAATGGAGGCTCAGAGAGGGTAAGCACCCTGCTGGGGGTCACACAGCCAGTTAAGGCCAGAACCCAGGTGTCCTGACTCCCAGCTCAGAGCTCTGTGCTCAAGTCTTGTTTCCTGTGTATGGGAAGGGAAGGCCTTCCAGGTCATTCTCGTTCAATCCCTGCCTCCAGGTGGGACCTCACTCAAACCCCGTGGGACAGAGCATACCTGAAACCTAGGCTCCCTCTGCACAGGGGCTTTCTAGACTAACCCAAGCCCCCTGTGCTGCAGCCACCGCCCCAGCAGCTGTATCCCAGCAGTAAAAGGACCTCACCTCCTACCTCCTCTTTCCTTCCCCTGCCAACCAGGGGGGATAAGGGGCAGGGCTAGCTGCACTGTCAGTCAGAAGGCAGCATTTAAGAGGCAGCCCACAGGAGGCCTGGCATTGCACCAGGGGCCAAAAGAGAGGCCTAAACCAGGACGGGGCTGGCTCAGGGCCCTATCACCACCAACACGGCAGGACTTGGGCCAGCCTGCCCTCCACGCCCCCTGCAGACCCTGGGAAAACTAGCTCTGCACTGTGCTGAATGCTAGGGGCCACCGCAGGCCCCTACCCTGTTCCTCAGCAAGTCCCAACAAGTCGGGCTTGTCCAGGCCAGCGAATACGAAGGCGTGGGCACAGCCCACAGTTGGGCACAGAAAGGCACACCCCCTTCCCAACACAAGCAAGCAGGCCTCAGCCTGGACACGACGAGCTCAGGCTAAACCTCTCTCTGATACTACCACCCAGGGGACCCTCGGCCAGCTCCTGCCCTCGTCCCTTCCAGCTTTCTAGGGTCCAATTGCCCTCTGAAGGTCCTACCTAGCCCAGCATCTCTTCTCCTGCAGAGGAACCAAACCAGCAACACAGAGCACGGGCTGGCAGACAGGATGCCTGGGTTCTGGCTGTGTGACCGAGACCCCCAGCAGGGTGCTCTCTGAATCTCCGTTTTCTCCTCTACCAAATGCACACCCAGCACATGCCTGGCACAGAGTAGGCACTCAATAAACGGTAGCTGTGACTGTTAAGAACACCTCCAAGCCTCCCATCTGCACACACACACTCTGGCCCTCATGCAGCTCTCTTACCAACGTCAGCTGCCCAAAACTCCCCAGGCGCACCACCGTGAGCCTGAGGGCCCAGAGCAGACAGTGCATCAGGAGCATTCTCCACCCTACCCTGGGCCTGGCGCACCCCAACCTGCCACCCCAGTCACCCGGGACCCCCACTAGCCTGCAGCCCAGGTCTGGGCAACGCGAATCCTTTCTGGACACAGAGATGGGCCTGGTTTCTCCTTCCTCCCCTCCAGTGGGGAGTGGCCACAGGTCCTGTGGCTGCCCCAGACAGCCCACAAAGCACTATGGTGCCCACCCCAGCCTGCCCTGGCATCCAGCCACTGCCTCCACCCCAGGGCCTGTGACAACAGGCCAGCAGGGAGATGTGCAGAAACTCAGGGGCAGGAAGAGCTTCCAGGGGTCTTGTTCTCTGGCTCCATATGCCTAACACCCGTGGCGCGAGGGACTTTATTCTCTTATCTCGATTCCTCTCAACTCCACATCCTATTACCATCCAGACTCGGAAACAGCCTCAAAGCATGGGGTGCTCTGCTCAGGGCCACTCAAGTTGGCAGAGCCACAATCTGAGCCCAGATCTGCCTGACTCCAAGGCCTGCCTTCACCCTGTGCACTGGCCTGGTCGTGACCTTCCAGCTACTACCCGGTACCCTGCCCAGCCCCGGCAGCACCCACCCTCTCGCTGACCGCGTTGTACTTAATGGCAAGCTCATCGCGCTCAGCGCGGCTCTGGGCCAGCAGGTCCTCCACGCGGGACAGCTCCTGCTGCAGCAGCTGGTTCTCCTCCTGCAGTGACAGCAGCGATGCCATCTCCGTGGCCGGCAGTGAGGCTGGTAAGGGTCAGCGGGCATATGGTTGGCGTCTTCCTGGGCCTACTAGGACAGCCTCCCCCACTCATCACTCAGGGCAAGGTCAACCAGGCCCCTGGGGGGAGCCTGGGTGGGAGGCGTTGCAGCGCCAAGCCTGCTAGCAGAGCCAAGGAACAGGAAAGCAGGCAAAGAGGGTCCTTAGAACTGGGCGTAAAGTGGGTGCAACTGCAGTTAAAAGTGTGGCCCCAGGAGCCAGCCCTGAGTACTGGCTTCTTTCTTCTTCAATTACTATTCTACTCTGGGCATCAGTTTTGTTCATCTGTATAATGGGTGGAATAGTAACCACACCTTGCCAGAAAAGCAGGAAAGCCTCACTCAAAGTCAGGGCTCAAGAAAGTGTAGGTGAGGTTCTGAGGAGGAAGGAGAGAGTAGAGGGAGAGAAAGGCCAGAGGGAGAGGCAGAGCTGTCACCCCCTGTGGGATGCCCTTCCACCCCGGGGAGAAGTGGACACACATCACGGGCCTTAGCCAACGGTATCCCACCGAGCTCTTTCAGTATGGGTGAGGGCTCCCTAAGTCTCTCCGTGTCTGGGGCTCCACGGCCCCAATGCTACAGCAATGGAAGAGGGCCCATGGCTAGAGCACCAGACACCATCAAATGGAGCGGCCAACACAACAGCTACAACTGTGTGTGCCCTTCCCAGACCCTCAAACCACGTAACAAGGCTGCACGTGCCGCTCGCCAAGAGGAGCAGGTCCCCCAGCCATTCTGCTTGGGTGGGGAATGAACGACGCTGCCTCCTCAGACTTGGGCAAAACCCTGGTCTAAGCTGAGCCACCGGCCCCCTGTAATCTCGAGTCCAGCCAGCTCACACCTTCTGTGGGAGGGAATGTGGTGTTTCGACTTCAAGTCTTTGCAGCAGGCTGCAGGCCGCCAGGAAGGGGATACTCAGCCCTTTCCTTCTAGCTGCAGCACATGGGGAATAGGTCTGGGCAAATTACAGCTCTGAAGCTCTTTTTCCTCATCTGTAAAATGGATCCCTCTGTCATAGGGCTATGCCTGCCTTGTGATAAGTATTCAAAAGATGAAAACTATTAGCGTCATCACCATTGTGCCTGCTGAGGAGGGGACAAGAGGAGAGATGAAATGCAGGCAGTGTCTGTGGACAGGGAGCGGGCAGGGAGAGGTACCTGGGCTCTCCGGCCGGGAGAGATTACGGGTGACAATGTCCCTGATGCGGGCAGGCAGACCAGAGAGCTCGGAGTCCCGGGCTAGCTCCCGCACGCCCAGTCCCAGGAGGTTGCTCTCCAGTGTCTGTGGGGAAAAAGAGAGGATGTTCAGGAGACCTGGGACCCTGGGCTCCCTGGCCTCAGGGGATGAGGAATAAAGTCCTCTTGTCCAAGATAAGGGATCTTAGAAGACAGTCAGGAAACCCCCAAGATGGAGCAAAGCCTGGGAGTCAGAAAAGAAAAAGCCTCATAGGAGGAGACTCTGGTGTCCCCTGTCCCTGGAAGGAGGTTCCTGAGAGCCAGAGAAGAGAACCAAACCCCACACCAACTCACAAACCCCATCTGGGCAGCAGAGAGTGTTGGGGGCTCCAACCCAGCACCCAGTCTAGATTGGTGAGGCTCCTGCTGTGCCTGAGGGGACCCTCTTCCCCCATACAAAGCACTGGTATAAGGGAGCCACACCAGTTGTAACCTGCATGTACCCTTGTGTACCCCTATACCACCACATCTCTTCCTTCCTTGGCCCCCCCCCCAAGACCCACTCCCCTTGCACTACCCCTGCTGAGCTCATCCTCCCCCATCCCGCACCTACCTGGACAATTGTCTCCAGTGCTAACGGGGGCTCCTGCGACCCTGCCAGCCCCAAGCTCATGGGGGGGGAGGCTGTGGGCAGCGCTCCACCCCCCTTCTCCAGGGCCCCAAACCAGCTCAGTCAGCGTGCCCCAAGGCCAGGCCAGACCGCTGTGCTGAGCCCCAGGCAGATTAAGCTTAAATCCGGCGGTGCTCCCATGTGACCACACAGTGGGAGGAGCTGAGCGGGGAGGGTAGGGAGGCAGAGGAAAGACGGAGGGGGAAGCTGAAGAAGGAGATGGGGGAGAGAAAAGGGAAAGGATGAAGAGGGAGGAAGGATGGGGAGCATCTGGACGAGAGGACCCCACACACTCTCCCCTCCCCAAGCTGCTGAGTCTTAGAGCCCTCCAAACCCAGGGGGTGGGGTCAGCAGCCAGGAGGCGGGAAAGGCCAGAGTCCCAAGTCTGCTGGACCATCTTTGCTGACCCAGAACGAGCGTGTCACATGGTTTGCTAAGAATGTGAGCATTATGGGGGTGGGGGGAGATGGGGGTACGTTCTCCCACAACAGGTGCAGCACAAAGAATGCAAGCCGCGGGATCAGGATCACCCAGGCCAGGTCAGGCACTAAAGCCCCCTCCACCCCTAGCCCAGCCCCCACTGCCGGTGTGCCCCCAGGGACAGTGTATTTGCCTCTCTGGATCTCAGTGTCCTCACACATAACATGTGGATAATATTGGCACTCACGGGCGGCGCCTGTGGCTCATCGAGTAGGGCGCCGGCCCCATATACCGAAGGTGGAGGGTTCAAACCAGCCCCAGCCGAACTGAAAAACAGAAAAATAGCTGGGCATTGTGGCGGGCGCCTGTAGTCCCAGCTACTCGGGAGGCTGAGGCAAGAGAATCGCTTAAGCCCAGAAGTTGGAGGTTGCTATGAGCTGTGCGACGCCACGACACTCTACCGAGGGTGACAGAGTAAGGCTCTGTCCCTACAAAAAAAAAATATTGGCACTCACCTTGTGGAGTTGTTTGGAAAAAAAAGAAAAATACTGTGTGTATATAAACAATACATGACACAGTGCTAGGTTTATACAGTTAACATTCGATAAATACTAATTTCTTTCTTTTTTCTTGGAGATGGGGTTTTACTGTGTCACCCAGGCTAGAGCGAAGTAGAGCAATCAGAGAGCTCACTACAGCTTCTACCTCCTGAGTTCAAGCAATCCTCCTGCTTCAGCCTCCCAAGTAGCTAAGACTACAGATGCACACCACCAAGCTCAGCTAATTTTTTCTTATTTTTGTGGAGATGGAATCTTGCGTCTTATTCAGGCTGGTCTGGAATTCCTGGCTCAAACAACCCTCCTGCCTTAGCCTCCCATGTTGCTGGGATTACAAGGATTATAGGCATGGGCCACTATTTCTGGGCAATAAAGACTAATTTCATTCATTTGAAAATCTCAAATGAAGAGTCCCTGTACTGGCTCAGCACCTGTAGCTCAGCAGCTAGAGCGCCAGCCACATACACCAGAGCTGGCGGGTTCGAACCTGCCAAACAATGACAACTACAACCAAAAAATAGCCAGGCGTTGTGGCAAGCACCGATAGTCCGAGTTACTTGGGAGGCTGTGGCAAGAGAATAGTTTAAGCCCAAGAGTTTGAGGTTGCTGTGAGCTGTGACACCATTGCACTCTACCCAGGGCAACAGCTAGAGACTCCATCTCAAAACAAACAAACAAACAAAAAAAAAACGAGTCCCATATGTACTGCAGGGCCCTGAGGCCTAGAGATACAGCCATTGCCTCCCACTGTTCCTTCTCCATGGCAGGGAGGCTGTGTGATACAGCAGTAGGCCTGCAGCTCTGGAGTCAGTATTCAGTCTGGGGTTGCATATGAGACAGCTCTGACACTTGTTGGAAGTATGACATTAAATAAGTCACCTCCCTGAACGTCAGGGTATTTTGAGTTTTTTTCTTTTTAAAGATGTTTTTTATTTTTATTTTATTTTATTTATTTATTTTTTGCAGTTTTTGGCCAGGGCTGGGTTTGAACCCACCAACTCTGGTATAAGGGGCCGGAGCCCTACTCCTTGAGCCACAGACGCAGCCCTTGTTGGTTTGGTTTTTTTTGAGACAGAGTCTCACTATGTGGCCCTTGGTAGAGTGCCGTGGCATCACAGCTCACAGCAACCTCCAACTCTTGGGCTTAAGTGATTCTCTTGCTTTATTCTCCCGAGTAGCTGGGACTACAGGCACCCACCACAACGCCCAACTATGTTTTTGTTGTAGTTGTCATTGTTGTTTAGCAGGCCGGGCTTGAACCTGCCTGCCTTGGTGTATATGGCCGGTGCCCTAACCACTGGGCACAGGCCCTGAGCCTGAACCTCAGTTTTTTCATCTGTGAAATGAGGATAATAATACCTGCCACAGAGTTATTGTAAGGATTAAAATGAGTCAAAAGGCATAAGGGGTTTAGAACCGCACCTGGCAGGTGGTGAGCTGTTAGTAAGTGGCAGCTGCTGTTCCTACCTTCATAGATTAGAATCTGTCTGGCTCCTGCTACCTCTCAGTCCTCAGCCTCAAGGTGCCTTCTGCTCTATGCTCTGCATCCCACAGGGGCCATATTCACATTCTCTCATTAAATCCTCAACCCATTGTCAGATGAGAAAACTGAGGCTCAGTAAGATTGAGACTCTTACCTATTCAAGGGGACAAGCTTCAGGGAAGTGGTGAGCCCAAAGCTCATTCCCTTTAGGCCAGTAGCCTCCCAGCAAGGGCCTGAAGCACCAGGTCAGGTGCTTCAAGGCTCTACCATTGTATATAGGTCAGACCCAGGAATGCAGCAGGTGCTGCATAAGTGCGTATCAGTCCAGCTATAAAGGACATAAACTCCTCATGCCCAACTAAAGAATCTGTTCTGCAAATGGAAAACCAGGAAACAGGACATAATGAACGAAAATGATAAGAGCTGGCAGTGCCCGTAGCTCAGTCAGTAGGGCACCAGCCACATACACCAAGGCTGGCAGGCTCGAACCTGGCCCGGGCCAGCTAAAACAGTGACAACTGCAACAAAAAAATAGCCAGGCGTTGTGGTGGGCACCTGTAGTCCCAGCTACTTGTGAGGCAAGAGAATCACTTAAACCCAAGAGCTTGAGGTTGCTGTGAGTTGTGATGCCACGGCACATACCCCAGGGCTACAGCTTAAGACTGTCTCACAAAAAAAAAGATAAATAAATAAAATGGTAAGACCTGCCAAGTTGTGATGGTACAAGATTTAGGCAAAAGTAAACCACTGGGGCTCGGCATCCATAGCATAGTGAGTAGGGCACCAGCCACATACACTGAGGCTAGCGGGTTTGAACCTGGCCCGGACCAGCTAAACAACAATGACAACTGCAACAAAAAATAGCTTAGCGTTGTGGCAGGCACCTGTGGTCACAGTTACTTGGGAGGCTGAGGCAAGAGAATCGCTTGAGCCCAAGAGTTTGAGGTTGCTTGAGCTGTGACACCACAGCACTCTACCAAGGGCAACATAATGAGACTCTCAAAAAAAAAAGTAAACCGCTGGGGGGCAAAGAACTGCCACTACAAACCCAAGGGACCCCCCCACCCTCTCTCCTGAGACAGTCTCCACAAAATCCCTGCAGGCTGCACACCCATAACCGGAGCAGAGGGGAGGCCACAAATACCCCATGGTCAGGATGTCCACCCCTTGCATGCCCCACTCAGCAGAGTAGAAGCTCAGATGTACTTGGTGGACTGAAGCAAATTATTCTGTGCCTTCCACCAAGCAGTGCCCTGAGGGACAGGGGTGGAGAGGGAGCGGGAAGCCAGACCCTGGGCAGTGGTTGATACCCACCCCTGGGCTCCACCCCCAAAGTTCTCCCCCTAAGGTCCTTCTGGGCTCTGTGGATCCAAAGAAGTCATATGTTAAACCCTGTGTGGATGTGCACTGCTCCAACATCTGCAGATTGCACCCAATTCTCCAAAAAATAAGTGAATTCTTCAGAGGATCAAGATGTTACAGCTTCAGCCTGACTGCTAGACTCTAGCCTTGGTTCGCCAGCCCCTTGCCAGCTGTGTAACCTTGCACCAGTGACTTCACTTCTCTGACCAGTTACTTCACTTCTCAGGTTCCCTATCTGTAAAATGGGCTAATAATGGTGCCTATATCTATTCTTCTTTTTTTTTTTTGTAGAGAGAGTCTTACTTTATTGTCCTCAGCAGAGTGCCATGGCATCACATAGCTCACAGCAACCTCCAACTCTTAGGCTTAGGTGATTCTCTTGCCTCATCCTTCTGAGTAGCTGCGACTACAGGAGCTCACCACAACGCCCGGCTATTTTTTGTTGTTGCAGTTTGGCCGGGGCTGGGTTTGAACCCGCCACCCTTGGTATATGGGGCTGGCACCCTGCCCACTGAGTCACAGGCGCCGCCCAATGGTGCCTATTTCTATCATGAAGATTAAATAAGATGCTCTATGCTTAGCTGTGTGCCTGGATATGGTGTGGTAGAAACTGTTGTGTGTTGGACAAGAAGCATATCCAATTTCTCTTAGGAATATACCTAAAAGCCCAGATCCATGGTCTATACAATTAAGACAGAAAGAATGTGTGCCACTTCAGATATGGCCCTTAAAAATCTCCCAAGAGAAATTATTTCTCTCCCTCCCTGTCTACCAGCTGGAAGAAAATAACTCCAAGGTTCTAGGGAATGCCAGAACCACAAGTTAGAAGGGATCTGGGTCCCTGGGTCACTACACAGAAAGCCACTTGCCAAAAAAGCAACAGGAATTTTCATGAATGAGAAGTAAACTTCTATTGTGTTAAGCATCTGAGGATTTGGGGTTTCACTATCACATCAGCTAGCCTTACCTTAATTACTATATGCAGTTAAAGAGGGGATACATGTTGGCTATTATTACTGTTATCGTTACTATTTACTAGTATTATTGGCTCAAAAGTGTCACTTTCTGAGGCGGATGACCCTCAGCTACAGTGGTCCCTGCCAGTCCCTGTCATTCACTGTTTTCTCCAACATGTATGCTGTCTGTCTCCTCCCAGGGCGAGAACTGTGTCAGCTCGTTAACTGCTCCACAGTACACGCACCAAGGTCCAAAGCTCCATGAAGAGCTTGAATGAATGAAATGCTAGGAGACAATAATAGAAGTTTTTTTTTTGTTTTTTTTTTTTGAGACAGAGCCTCAAGCTGTCACCCTGGGTAGAGTGCCTGTCATCACAGCTCACAGCAACCTCCAACTCCTAGCCTTAAGCGATTCTCCCCTCTCAGCCTCCCAAGTAGCTGGGACTACAGGCGCCTGCTAAAACGCCTGGCTATTTTTTTTTTTTCTTTTTGCAGTTTTTTTGTCCGGGGCTGGGTCTGAACCCACCACCTCCGATATATAGGGCCAGCACCCTACTCCTTGAGCCACAGGTGCCACCCAAAAATGCCTGGCTATTTTTTCTTTGGTTGTAGTTGTCATTGTTGTCAGGTCCATGCTGGATTCAAACCCACCAGCTCTGGTATATGTGGCTAGCGCCATAGCCGCTTGAGCTACAGGCGCCGAACCAATAATAGAGGATATTAAATGAAAAAGAATAGGAAAAAAAAAATTTCCCCTTGGCTCTGGCTGGGGTAGCATTGGCTGTGGAAGTTGTTACCTATAGATTAGGGTCGGGGAAGAACTTCTGCTGCATCCCAGAAGTTCAGAGTAAGAACCAGGCAGTGTCAGGAGACTCCTGGGGGAGAGGGGGGCCTAACCTCCATTCTCAGAGCTTGAAACAAAGACTGGGAGAGGACAGTTAAGTCAGGAAAATATGTGGAAAACCTCCAAAATCCTGGGGTTGACTCCTGAAGTCTTTCCTGAACCCCTACCTGGACTTGGCAGCTGCTCTGCCCATGCCACAGGATTTATTTATTATTAAGCACCTGCTGTGAGTTCAGCAACGGAAAATAGTAAATCTCAGATGTAAAGAGACAGACGGTACTCTTGTGGTCCCCTCTCCTAGTGTCCTCATGCCCCAGACAAGTCCCAGTTCCAGAGAGGGCTGGGCAACCTGGCCCCCAGGGAAGCAGTTATCTATCCAGAGACAGTTCTAAGACATGGGTTTATGTAAAAATCACAAGGACACTTGTTCAAAATGACAACTCCAAAGACGCTGACTGGCACAGTGGTCCTCCAGCTTCATTTTGAAAAACATAAGGCGTGGTGGGCCCAAACCCCCACACATGCTCCTGCCGCCTTGCCATCCTGGACAACCCAATTGACCACTCTGCGACTCATTTGCCTCATCCGTAAAATGGAGATACTTTAGACTGGGCAGGGCTGCAATGAAGACAGAAGAACATCTCGAACGGCTGGGCCTGGCACACTGGAGGCCGCAGGCAGGCATCTGCAGTTTGTTCTGACCCTTGGAACCAGCCTCCCACGGTATCTCCACCGCATGAAGCCAGAGGACCCTGCGTGGGACGCAGGGGCCATGCCTGCAGGCCGCTGAGCCCGTGCAGGCCCCGGCCTCCTGCCGCCCCAACAGCCGGCGCGAACTCCAGCAGGATGTGAGGCGGGAGGCGCAGGACGTTCACGGAGCCCACCAGGCGCGCTCTCCCGGCCGCCTGGCGGGCTGGATAGCTGCCGGGCGCGGCAACCCCAGGGCCCAGGACAGCGGCTCCAGCCCGCCCCCTGGCGCGCGACTTCCTCGGCCGGGAGCGCGTCCGCCCCGCCCCCGAGCGCACGCGCGCCTCCAGCTCTTACCTTTATACGCCGCTGCTGCTGCCGCCGCCGCCGCCGTCGCCGGGGCCCAGCGGGAGGGACAAGGCGGGCGCTCTGGCCGCGGGTGAGGGGGTGGAGCCTGTGCCGGGCCGGGCCGAAGGCGCGGGCTGGGGGTGGGGCCTGGGCGGGGGCGGGGCGGGGCGGAGTCTGGCCGCGCGGGCTCTTTTTTCTTTTCCTTTTTGAGAGACTCTCTTGCCCAGAGGAGAGCCCCCTGGCGTCATAGTTCACAGCAGCCTCAAACTTCTGGGCTCAAGAGATCCTCTTGCCTCAGCCTCCCAAGTAGCTGGAACTACAGTCGCCTGCCATAACGTCCAGCTAATTTTTATTTATTTAATTACTTTTTTTTTTTTTTTTTTTTGAGACAGAGTCTCAAGCTGTCCCCCTGGGTAGAGTGCCGTCGCGTCACAGCTCACAGCAACCTCCAATTCCTGGGCTTAAGCAATTCTCTTGTCTCAGCCTCCCAAGTAGCTGGGATTACTGGCGCCTGCCACAAGCCTGGCTGTTCTTTGGTTGTAGTTGTCATTTGTGTTTGGCAGGCCGGGGCTGGGTTCAAACCCGACAGCTCCAGTGTATGTGGCGGTGCCTTAGCCGCTTGAGCTACAGGTGGTGAGCCGCCCAGCTAATTTTTAGAGAGGGGTCTCACTCTTGCTCTGGCTGGTTTTGAACTCCTGAGCTCATGCAATCCACCCGCCTCAGCCTCCTAGAGTGCTGGGATTACAGGCATGAGCCACCAAGCCCAGCAATTTTTTGAGCTCTTACAAGGGTGACCCTGGGGTAAAGGCCTTGCACCCATGGGTTTACTGCCTTGTGGCCACCAAACAGAACTACTTAGCTCCTTCTACAGAAATGGGAAATGGTAGACGAAGCACGTGTTGCTCAAGGGCTCACAGCTGCAAGGAGGCAGGGCAAGATCCCAGCCCAGCTCCACTGAAGTGTCTCACAATGGTCTGGCCGGCGATTAAGGTCCTAAAACTCCTACTTAAACGCTGACCCATCTCCCAATCAGACTGAAGTGGGGCGATGGGGGAGAGGGAAGTGGTATTCCCTCCCAGCCCCACCAGAAACCACGGTGTCCATACGGAGGCTTCAGTGAGAGGTGGAGCAGCCCGCCATTGTTGTACTGACCATGCAGCCCTGGATAAGGCAATCTGGCCTCAGTTTATTCATTCGCAAAATAATGGTGCCGAATTTACTGTCTTCCTGTCCCACAAACACATGGCTTCCCTCTAATGGGGTGGAGATAAGACCATAGACGGAAAGGAGCCTTTGGGACTAAAGTTGGGGGTGTGCACAGTCTGCACATTCCATGCTTGTTTCCACAGTAACAGTGTATTCATTCCATCTTCTCAATGCCTAAGCCCTTTTGCTCTTGAAGGCATCAATCAAATCATTCATTTTCAAAGGGAAAGCCAAGTTTGAATCTCTATGGCTAAGGGAAGGCTGTATTTGGTTTGAAAAACCATGTTTACTTTTCTGATTTTGCATTTGGAAAACAACAAGTACCCAGAAAGAACAGTCAGCAGGCCCATGGCTGATGGTTTGGGTTTGCTTCTGGTGGTAGGAGATGATGGCGGGAGTTTTATCTTTATCAAAAGGGAACCTAGTTTTAACATCTGAGAAACTGCCAATGTGCCCATAAGGCTCTGAAACCCCTGGTGTGGGCCAGCGCTGAGAGCAATGGTCAGGAGAGGTTTGGATCAATCCCTGGGGTTTGGGGTTGGGGAGGCAAGGATGGGAGAACAAGGGCAGTTTCCCTCAGATGGTTCAGATGCAACAAGACTGACTGGCTGACCTCTGCCAGTAAGCACAGCTGGCCTCCAGGTCTCCCAGCATGGTCAAGATCTGGGTCACCCTGTGTGGAATCCCCAAACCTGCTGGGTTCTCGCCCCCCACCCCACCTGAGGCCCTGGTGGGCTCATGGCCTCACCAATTCAGTTCTGATGGAAGAAGAGCCTTTCCCCGTGGAGCCTTTTTTTTTTTCCCTTGAGACAGAGTCTCAAAGCTGTTACACTGAATAGAGTGCTGTAGCGTCATAGCTCACAGCAACCTCCAACTCTTGGCCTCAAGCGATTCTCTTGCCTCAGCCTCCCAAGTAGCTGGGACTACAGGTACCTGCCACAACACCCAACTATTGTTTGCAGTTTTTGGCTGGGGCTGTGTTTGAACCCACCACCTCCGGCATATAGGGCTGGTGCCCTACTCCTTTGAGCCACAGGCGCCGCCCAACTATGTTTTTTTTTTTTTAATTTATTTTATTTTATTTTATTTTTTTGAGACAGAGCCTCAAGCTATCACCCTGGGTAGAGTGCGATGGCATCACAGCTCACAGCAACCTTCAACTCCTGAGCTCAAGTGATTCTCTTGCCTCCGCCTCCCAAGTAGCTGGGACTACAGGCGCCTGCCACAACGCCCGGCTATTTTTTGGTTGCAGCCGTCATTGTTGTTTGGTGGGCCCAGGCTGGATTCAAACCTGCCAGCTCAGGTATACGTGGTTGGCGCCTTAGCTGCTTGAGCTACAGGCGCCGAGCCAATTTAATTTATTTTTAATTTATTTATTTATTTTGTTGTTGTTGCAGTTTGGCCGGGGCCAGGCTCGAACCCGCCACCCTTGGCATATGGGGCCGGCGCCCTACTCCCTGAGCCACAGGCGCCGCCCCCCAACCGTGTTTTTGTTGTTGTAGTTCTCGTTGTGTTAGCTGGTCTGGGCCAGATTCGAACCTGCCAGCCTCGGTGTATGTGGCCAGCGTCATACCCACTGAGCTATAGGGAAAAACCCTCCCTGTGGAGCCTTAAGATGACACTGTGGGCTGTTAACACTTCAACGGTAACTTGTGGGAGGCACTGAGACAAAGGACCCAGCTGAGCTGTACCCAGATTTCTGACCCACAGAAACTGAAATAATGTGTTGTTAAGCTGCTGAGTTTTGGAGTGTTAAACAGAAATAGATAATTACACAGGAGATATGAAGGATGCTGCCTATCTTTTGTTACGACAATATTACAGATGATTGTAATTTTTTGGGGGGGGAACAGAGGCTCACTATGTCACCCTTGGTAGAGTGTCCTTGGTGTCACCCGCCACAACACCTGGCTATTTGTTGTTGTTGTTGTTGTGATTGTCATTGTTATTTAGCAGGCCCAGGCTGGGTTCAAACCTTTCTGCCTCTGTGTATGTGGTCGGTGCCCTAACCACTGAGCATGGGCACCGAGCCTGATTGTAATTACTTTTTTTTTTCTGTCATTATATCTGTCACCAGGCAGAAAACATTAAAAGTATCTGTATACATTCAAGCTGTAATGAAGAAAAAATGGTCTTTTCCCTACTCTAGTCCACTGTCCAGAGCATGTATCTTTCTCACTCCCAGCTCAGAGAAATCAACAGCTACTGAGCACTGACTGCGTGCCTGTGATGTATTTCGGTAGCTTCCCATCACCCCTTGGGCTGTCATTCACACTTGCCATGTTATGGCTTTCTTGATCCATGTGAGGGAATGGGACCTTCCATGTATCAGGCAGGGATTAGGAATTAAGCAGGCCCTGTGGGCAGCACTGTTTTAAGTAGCCCACCTGGACTAAAACCATGGATACTGAAGCCGGTGTCCCAGCTCTGCCACTTAATGTGACTTTGGGCAAATTATAATACAAAATCTCACTGTGCTTCTGTCTCATTATTTTCACAACAGGGATGAGAACTGCAATAGTTATGTGCCCCTAAATTGATGTCGAAACCTAACTCCCATGTGAAGGTGGGACCTTTGAGAGCTGATTATGTCACAAGGGTGGTGCCCTCATGAATGGGATTGGTGCCTTCATGAAAGAGGCCCCGGGAGGCTCTTTCACCACTTCTACCACATGAAGATGCAGCCAGAAGACAGCCTTCTCAGACAACACATCTGCCAACACCTTGATCTTGGACTTCCCTGCCTCCAGAAATGTGAGCTATCAATTCTGTCAATAAGCCACCCAGGCTATGCTATTCACTATGCCATTCTGCAGCCTCAATGGACTAAGGCAAGTACCTACCTCTTAGGGTTGCTATTATGTGAGCTTTACAGGTTAAGCACATAGAATAGTGCTTAGCAGAGAGGAAGCATTAAGTAAGCAACAGCTTGGCTCGGCGCCTGTGGCTCAACGGGCTAAGGCACCAGCCACGTACACCTGAGCTGGTGGGTTCGAATCCAGCCCGGGCCCGCCAAACAACGACGGCTGCAACCAAAAAATGGCCAGGCGTTGTGGCGGGCACCTGTAGTCCCAGCTACTTGGGAGGCGGAGGCGGGAGACTCACTTGAGCCCAGGAATTGGAGGTTGCTGTGAGCTGTGATGCCATGTAACTCTCTCCAGGGTGACAGCTTGAGGCTCTGTCTCAAAAAAAAAAAAGGTAAGCAACAGCTAGCTGTCATAGTAAAAGAGATAGTAATGCCCAAAGAGAATGTTTATTTGTTTTTGAGACAGAGTCTCAAGCTGTTGCCCTGGGTAGAGTGCTGTGGCATCATAGCTCACATCAACTGCCAACTCGGACTAAAGCGATCCTCTTGCCTCAGTTCTTCCATTTTTTAGTAGAGATGGGGTCTCAAGTTTGCTCAGGCTGGTCTCAAACTCGGTAGCTCCAGCAATCCACCCGCCTGGGCCTCCCAGATTGCTAGGATTACAGGGGAGAGCCATCACGCCCGGCCCCAAAGGAGCATGTTAAGCGACCTTCCAAGGCCACCCAGCCATTGAGTCTGTCCAGATTCTCTCTTTTCCACAGACTCCCTCCTCAAATACTCTTTGCTCACTTATATTAGTTTCCTATTGCCGCTTAACAGTATTACTAATCGTAGCAACTTAAAACAACAGATTTATTATCTGTTTCTATGAGTCAGGAGTCCGGGCATAGCTCAGCCAGGTCCTCTGCAGGCTGCAAAGTATCAGCCACGCCTGGGGTCTCATCTGAAGGCATAACTGGGAAAGATCAGCTTCCAAGTTCTGGTGGTTGTTGGCAGCATTCACTTTCTTGCAGACTGGCAGTCTGAGCATCATTTTCTTGTCCGCTGTCGGCCGGAGGCCACCCTCAGTTCCTCACCACTTGACCCTAGGGTAGCTCACACAACATGGCAGCTTGTTTCTTCAAAGCCAGCTAGACAGCATTCATGGCAGTGACATCTTGTCACCTCTGCAGTATTCTACTGTCACAGGCCCAGCCCACACTCAACAGAGGGCATTACACACTGGTGGGGATCGTGGTGGCCACCTTGGAGTCTGTCTGCCACACTTCCCAGTGTATCCAGGTCCTCCCCTTGTGTAGAGAGCAGCTGAGGTTTCACAGACTCCCAAACCTTTTACCATCTCTTTTAGCCAACCCCCAACGCCAACAATTTGTAAGCTCTAATCAAAGATGATTGAAGAGGCACTTGGTATGGGAGGGAGGTTTCCCTGGGGACCCTGGTCTTGCAACAAGTTTTTTTCAGGTGTGATTCCAGGTGGTGATGGAGAGCACTGGACTGTCCCTTGCCCCTAGACCTCTCAAGGTGCTTCTCAGGTTAGAACCTTGATGGCTTTTAGATCTGTCCACTGTCACCTACTTCTCATCACGATTGGTGGTTCTGGGTACATCATCTGACTCTAGGGAAAGGTAATCAAGGTCAAACCATATGGTAGGCACCTGCTAGTCCTTTACATGCCTCGTCTGAGTGACACATGGGTTAAAGAAGTCTGTGGTCACATATCGTAATGAGGGGACAGCCCAGATCCAAAGTCCAGGACTGTGTCCTGAATCCAAGTGCTGATCTTTGATGGTTTATGTTTGTTTGTTTATTTATCTGAGACAGAGTCTCACTCTGTCACCCTGGTAGAGTGCTGTGACGTCATAGCTCATAGCAACCTCAAATTTCTGGGTTCAAGAGTTCTTGCCTCAGTCTCCTGAGTAGCTGGGACTACAGGCACCTGCCATGACATCCAGATAATTTTTCTGTTCTTTTAGTAGAGATGGGATCTCACTCATGCTCAGGCTGATCTCAAATTCCTGAGCTCTAGCAATCCACCCTCTCAGCCTCCCAGAGTGTTAGCATTACAGGTGTGAGCTACCATGTCCAGCCTCAGTTTAAACTTCTTTTTTTTTTTGAGACAGAGCCTCAAGCTGTCACCCTGAAGAGAGTGCCGTGGCATTACAGCTCACAGCAACCTCCAACTCCTGGGTTCAAGCGAGTCTCCTGCCTCCACCTCCCAAGTAGCTGGGACTACAGGCGCCCGCCACAACGCCCGGCCATTTTTTGGTTGCAGCTGTCATTGTTGTTTGGCAGGCCCGGGCTGGATTCGAACCC
>CAUYRH010079680.1:0-27239 GCA_963574655.1 Perodicticus potto
AAGGCTATGTTAAACAGTTTGACAAAAATATTTCAGATTGTATATGAAACCAGCACATTGTACCCCTTGATTGCACTAATGTACACAGCTATGATTTAATAATACAAACAATAAAAAAACAAAAAAAATAGCAAAATCCAATGTTTTAAAAGCCTAATTTAAAATGAGCAATAATTTTGAATTAAATTTACTTTTTACTTCTCCTTCTCTGTTTCACACTCTCCCCCTCTCCTGTCTTTCAATTAAGTCCAGACTGGATACCAGTGGGTCTTCTCCTAAGGGCACATATACATGCTGGTTAAAATCTGTTGATAAATAATGCTAGGCATCTTAATTAGGCTCACCACTCCGAGTTTCTAGAATCAGCATATTCCTCTTCCATGAAAATTGTGGCAACATTATACTTCTGGGTCTATGCTTAATTTTTTTATATTTTATACATTAAGATTACATCCATAAATTCTTTTAAATTAAAAAAAAGTTTGTTGAATTACAATTTAATTACATAGGCAAAATAGTGAAAATTTGCATTGACAAACATTTGTGATTCTTAAATACGATATGTACTTTGTAATGTGTTTGCTTATTTATATTTAAATACATATATATGCATATTTTACCCATGGCCAAGTTCAGCCCATCTTATTATTTTGTAAACTCCCTTCTCTGACTATAAAACTTGCCCCTGACATAGCATGTTCCACAGTCCTTTAGTATCTCCCTTTAGTCAATTTAAAGTAATTCTTTCATTTGTTGACACATTGCCTTATAGCCTATGGATTCTGGGGAATATGTTTTTCCACCTAGTTAGATGATAACACTAATGGGCGTGGGATGCTCAATATAAAGGGAAAAAGCAAAATCACAAGTATTTTAGTCCAACAGTTTTAACAATAATTTTCTAAAATTGCAGTTCTTTAGAGCTTTCAGAATTGTATAAGTCTTCCCACCAATAACGGCAATGAAAGTAAGACTGGAATGTCAATTTTATACATGGAGATAAAAATCTAAATAAGCAAAGCGTTTTTTCCTTAGGGTGGCACTGCGTAGTAGGAGCTGATTACAAGATTTTCAACTTAATTAACAGTGAGATATTGAGAAAATTTTCTAACTTCCCTGAGCCTTAATTAGTTCTCTAAAGATTAAGCTAATAATGTCTAAAATAGAATTCTTTACAGTTTAAATGAGATGGTATAAAAAGTATTTGGCACAATGCCTTTGCTACATACAGGGGTAACATAAAGTTCGTGTGCAATTTACTATGTTAAACTATTTACAACTGCACACAAACTTTATGTGTACCCTGCAAATATATAGTAGGTATTCAATAAATGGCAGCTATTATCATTGTGACCAATGCCTCATGAACAACATGGTGTTCTTTTCACCCTGTGGCTGGCAAACTATGGCTCAGGAATCATATCTGGCCCAATACTTGTTTCTTACAGTCTGCAGTGCAGGAATGTTATTTACTGTTTTGAATGGCTAAAAAAATTCAAAGAAAATGACCTATGACACATTAAAAATGGCACAAGATTCAAATTTAATTGTCCATTGGCTAGGTGCAGTGCCTCACACCCATAATCCTAGCACTCTGGGAGGTCAACATGGGAGGACTGCTTGAGCTCAGGAGTTGGAGATTAGCCTAAACTAGAGCAAGACCACGTCTCTACTAAAAATCTAAAAGTTAGCTGGGTTTTGTGGTGGGTGCTTGTTTTCCAGCTACTCAGGAGACTGAGGCAGGAGGATCACTTCAATCCAGAAGTCTGACGTTCCTGCGAGCTAGGCTAAGGCCACAGCACTCTACCCTGGGGGAACAGAGTGAAACTCTGTCTCAAAAAAAAATTAATTGTCCATAAATAAATTTTGTGGTAACATAGTCACACCCACTTGTTTACATATTATCTCTGGCTGCTTTTATACAACATCAGAGTTCAGCAATGGGAGAGAGACCACATGGCCCACAAACTATAAAATAGGGAATACCTGGCCCTCAAAACAAATTTTTCCCACTCCTGTTCTTAATTATACACATACCACCCTATGGCTTTTTGATGAGCTATCCAGGAGGCAGGATCTCTTTTCCTTTCTGCCTTATTTATTTGTATATACACATTTTACCTCTTACTGGTAAGAAAATAAGGAGAAAAGATAACTTAAGAAAGACCAAATAATTTGTGTTGTTAGGGAAAGGTAGTGATGAAACTGTTGTCTTTGCTGCTTATCTATTTTATCAAATTCCTCTCTCCTTCGGCTTCCAGAGATTGGGCAGGAGAGAGAGGAAAAAATCAAGCCAGCTAAAGTTTGAAAGCTATTTATCAGATGACAACAGAGGAACCTCTTTCCTTCTCCAGCATATCTGGATTCCAAGCAAAGTAACAGCAGAAAGAGAGATGAAGCAACACGGTTCAGCTAAATGCAGTGTCAACAACAGTCACCGAACCACTTTATCTTCGGTGTGTTTTCATCGTCCCCCTGCCCCAGACAAAAAAAAATAGAAGGAATAAATCTAGTAATACCACTGGAGAAACTGCCATACGTTATCTCATTTCAAAAAAGGCAAAACTAACCTAGAGATTCCACTTTATAGCTACACATACTCAACAGCAGGTATCCGAAGTGTCTAACACTGTTAGAAACTCTCTTTCGCCTTTAAAATAAAAAGAAGAAAATAAAAACATTTTATTAATAATCCAACATTATTAATCCCTTTTTTTGTTCAGCTATAAGCAACCTATATGACTGTGTTTCATGCAAAAAAGGCATTCTTTTACTAAAAAGGCCTCAAGGTACAAACATTCAGCCCATACAGACTGTGGATAAACAACAGGTCAAATTGAAAAGGAAAAACAAAATAATGGAAATACTTATGTGGGGTGTTAAGACTCCCTAGAGTCCTCTGTGAAAAGAGAAGATGTGTACATTGCTGAGGGAGAATATGTATGCTCACAGACAGACAGACAGACACACCTCACACACACAAACACAAACATACATACTGTCTCCTCTTACACTGAGTGGCCATATTTGAAAGCTAATTGGCTTATGGCAGAATTAATTTACAGGCCTTTCAAGCACCCCTGTGGCACCTCTTATTAAGAGGAATTAAGATAATAAAAATAGAGTGATTAAACCAGATGTTCTCGCCAGGTATAATGTGTCTCCTACCACTCAAAACCACCTCCACTGACAAACACACCTCATCACAATCCTTCTCTTATGACTAAGAGAGTGCTGCTTCCTACATACAGAATAATCTGTCCCTCGTACATCTCCCCAATTAGTTCTTAAAATAGATTTTCAGCACTTTCTCAAAATGGTTTGAGCCAGTAACTCAGTATAAGCACATTAGAAATATAGTAATTTTTAAAGAAATGAACAGAAAAAGAGTAAACAATCCCATCTACCTCTGGGCCAGAGACATGAACAGAACTTTCTCTAACAAAGACAGATAAATGGCTAATGAGCGTTTGAAAAAATGCTTGTTGTCCCTGATCATCAGAGAAATGCAAATCAAAACCACCCTGAGATATCCCCTAACCCCAGTGAGAATGGCCCACATGACAAAGTCTCAAAGCTGCAGATACTGGTGTGGATGTGGAGAGAAGGGAACACTTTTACACTGCTGGTGGAATTGCAAACTATTACAACCTTTTTGGAAGGAGGTATGGAGAATCCTCAAAGAACTCAAATTAGACCTCCCATTTGATCTTGCAATTCCATTACTAGGCATCTACCCAGAAGAAAAAAAAATCCTTTTGTCATAAGGACATTTGCACTAGACTTTTTATTGCAATTCAATTTACAATCACCAAAAAGTGGAAGCAGACTAAATGCCCACCAACACAGGAATGGATTAACAAGCTGTGGTGTATGTATACCATGGAATACTATTCAGCCACTAAAAAGGATGGAGACTTTACATCTTTTGTATTAACCTGGATGGAGGTGGAATGCCTTCTTCTTAGTAAAGCATCACAAGAATGGAGAAGCAAGAATCCAAAGTACTCAATTCTAACATGAAGGCAGTAGATGATCTAATACAAGCTGGGGTAGGGAAATGAGGGATTGGGGTGGGAGGATGGAGTGTTATGGTGTCTGGCACACCTTTTGGTGGCAGGACACAATTACAAAAGGGACTTTACCTAAAACCACAATCAGAGTAACCTATTTCTTTATAACCTCAATGAATCCCAAAGAATAAAAAAAGAAAACATATGAAATAAGTAACATAATCAATAGCTACATGATTTGGATAAAAGCAATAGCAAAACTAAGGAAGTATCTATTTTATTTTATTTTTTGTAAGATAAGGCAACTGTGAGGTCTCATCCATTTCTTGAGATATACTTTAGCAGAAACATAACTACTCAGAATCAATCAGATTCAGACAGCCTCAAAAGCAGAGTTCTCTCTGCCTTCCCACCAGTTCTGCAGGGTGACTCAGATAACATTGCCTCTCTTGATGTGCACAGGTTTTCTGAATTCTTTTATTTTTATTTTATTTTATTTTTTTGAGACAGAGCCTCAAGCTGTCACCCTGGATGGGGTGCCATGGCAACACAGCTCACAGCAACCTCCAATTCCTGGGCTTAAGCAAGTCTCCTGCCTCCACCTCCCAAGTAGCCGGGACTACAGGTGCCCGCCACAATGCCCGGCCATTTTTTGGTTGCAGCCATCATTGTGGTTTGGCGGGCCCAGGCTGGATTCGAACCCGCCAGCTCAGGTATACGTGGCTGGCGCCTTAGCCGCTTGAGCCACAGGCGCCAAGCCAGGTTTTCTGAATTCAAGAGAGACAAATATAGGGTTTCCTTCCTCATCAAGTTCTACTCTAAGGGAAAAATCGCACCAGTGCAGTGTTAGCAGCTGATGGGTATCATTATTGAGCTTCAAACCTGGTGTATCCAAATCAGAATGTATTCAGCTTTCTCCCATGACCTGAGTGCCTGCTCCTGACCAGGTGTTTTCTATTTTTGTAAAGGTCTCTGCCATGATCCCCCGAACCCATTTCACTCCACAGAATTGGCCAAACCAATACCTTTGATCCCCTGACTTTAATATCTCTTCCACCCTTCCTTACTTTGCTCCAACTCTGTCCCCCAAATGCTTGCTATTTTAATTCTCCATTATCGTTTCTGGCTGAGAACAATGCAAGTCTTATAACTTGCTTCTATCCTTCAGGTGGTGAACTTGGCCTGGGATAGTCACTCCTGCTCAAAAATCTTCCATAGATCCCCACTACCTGTAAGAAAGATGTGATCTCCTTAGTCTGTATTCATTACTATTGATAGTAAAAACAGCCAAAGCTACCATTGTTTGCAAGTACCAAGTGTATCACATTACTGCTGCTCTCCATAGTAATGCAGTAAGGCGTGCAATTCAGCCCCATTTTATTAGCAGGAATAATGAGGCTCGGAAAAGTACAGTGATTTTCCCACATCCCCCTTAGTCCTTAGCATACATCTTTTCCATACTCAGTATTCCTTACATATTTATAAGTAAGTAATTGCTTCCTCTTCTTCCTCTTTGTCTCTTTTTGTAGTAATTCTAAAACAAATGATATTACAACTTATTTCTTGATTAAATTATTTACCCTCAGATAATATGGCCTTTGAGTAACCATTACAACTCTCCCAGTACCAGGTTTAAATGCAAAAGCTGTTGCCTTCCCTAGGGTCAAAACTCTCTTGATTTAAGATTAGATGAAAATTCACTAACCTATATGGTAATTAAAAGCCCCTGCTCTAATGTGTAAGGACCAGTGAAGCAAATATAATTCATTTTACCTTTCAATTTTATTCTACTCTAAATGTCTGATTGAAATGGAAATCTTCAGTCTAAACATTTAAAACTATAATAGGTCATGGGGATCAAGGAGACTCTCCAAGCCTTTACTCAATTTAAGAAAGGAAAAAAATCATTTTGCACAATGTTACGTAGTACGCTCTTATCTCTGGGCAGGGAGAGTGCAGTAATTTCTAACCTGCCCTTCTCTCTCTTAGGGAGGAGAACTGATCTCAAGAAACTATCTTTATATGTAAATGTATTTTGATCAAGATGAATTCTATAAATATTAATTTATAAAAGTTGTCACTAAAACAGCATGAGTATGGAAACTGTTTACCAAAAAAAATTACTTTAAGATTTTCTTATTCTTTGCAAACTTAGCCTTGTTTTTCTTTATAATAGTTGACATATAATTTACATTTTAAGCCAAGTATTCTAAATTTTACATAGTACATGAAGGTATATAAAATGTTATGAACTCTTCTTGGTGCATTTTTTTTTTAATTTTTGAATCATTTGGAATGCTTTCTCACATAAGCAAAATCAAAGCTTTAAAACATAAAGTGGCTAAACAGGATGTGAAAATGGATAAACTAGAAAATAAATCTTATAAAACATTAAAGAAGAGATCAAATAAAGTAAAATAAGAAATAATGTTCTACTCAACGTCACAAAAAAGAGAGTAAATCAAATGAAGAGAAAAATAATCACACCTACCCACCCAGTGTGACTAAACAACATGCTATTATCAAGGAGGTAAAATAAAGCACAACACAGAAAATATTTATTACAGTTTTCAGAAGAGCAATGAAAACTCCTAGACCAAGAATGAAACAGTGAAATAAGCAAATACATTGTATTAACACGCTGTTAAGAAATTGAATGTTGGGCGGCTCCTGTGGCTCATCAAGTAGGACGCCAGCCCCATGTATCGAGAGTGGTGGGTTCAAACCCGGCCTCGGCCAAACTGCAAAACCAGAAAAATAGCAGGGCGTTGTGATGGGTGCCTGTAGTCCCAGCTACTCAGGAGGCTAAGGCAAGAAAATTGCCTAAGCCCAGGAGTTGGAGGTTGCTGTGAGCTGTGTGATGCCACAGCACTCTACTGAGGGCAATAAAGTGAGAGTCTGTCTCTACAAAAAACAAAAAAAAAAAAAGAAAGAAAGAAATTGACTGTTGTACCTTAACTCCAAGTACAATTACTTGTCCTAACAATAATCGGTGGGCATTGTCATAATACTCAGGTGTTCCGATTCTTTAATGTCATATTATTGCAGAAGTGCGCAGTAAAGAAAGAATCATAATTTGATCGTTACCTTTGAGTCAATCATGGCAGACCCAGTGATGTGATTTCTCGCGTTTTAATGTGAAGTCTTACCTTCACTGCCTTTGTCTGTTCTGAGGCACTACACAGGATACGCAGAGAAAGTACAGCATTAGCAGCACCTGCTCAGGGCTTGGCACGCAGTAAGCTGGCAAATACTTGTTGAATGTTAATTGACACCAGTAACACCCCCCCACCCCAGCAGCTTGAGAAGGATCTTCAGGATGAGGGTCACTAGAGTTTACTCTCAGTGGAACAATGCAAGGAGCTGTCCTTGGATCACACTCAAGCTGGAAATTCTTAACTATCAAAAGGCAGAGTTGAAAGCAAACTACTGATTCCCAGGACCTCAGTGGATGGTGAATTGGGAAGGTTGTGTTTGTCAGAGGAATAGTGTTATATAACCATGCAGACAAACAGAAGGTAAGGTGATGTGTAAACAGAGCATATGCTTCTTAAAGAGCATGCTGGGGAGAAGAGTGGAACAGGTAAGAGTGGATAAACTTAGGAACAGAATTGAGAAAACACTCTGTGCACAGCGGAATGTGGGATAAAGTTGAAGGAGCTCCTCAGGGTGGTAGTCAATTTCTTGGGAAAGCAACACAGCGTGCCAGCACAGACGACACCCAGGCCAGGATGGAAGACTTACCGATGCTACATCTGCTAAGGTGTTTTCCACCTTCTCAGTGAGATGGGGTGAGAGGTTAATGGACACACACAAACATGCCCTGATTTTCTCACTGTGTGTAGTTACACTAAGTACATATTACTGACGTATATATGGATTATGCCTCTGAGTTCACAGTGAAAGGTCTGCACATCAGGTAGAAGGGAGGCATGCAAGTGGGTCCGAATTCCAACTACTTTCCAATCACCAACCCAGTAGTTCTAGAATTTGTCCTTTTTAAAAGCCAGTGGAAAGCAGTGCCTTTCTAAAGGGTCCTTCCAAAGGAACTCTTTCCATGAGTCATTCAAAGGCCCCAAATATGAGAATGGTGGCTCTGATTCTTCCTGCTTTATAATGCTTGAGGTAGGCATTCCTCTAGGGTCATATATGGTAAATGTATATTTGAACCAACTTTCGCTTGACTGACAAGCTCTGTGAAGCCAGGATTTCCGCCACTGCGGACCCAGACTTGGTGAGCTGCAGTCCTTATCCTATTGGAAAGGTGCTCACTCACTCTTATTTTTTCAAGTCCCTGCAGGTGGAGCTCATACTTCCTCCAATAGCTGGGATGCTCATTACCATGTGAGTCAGTTTTGTTTTCCTAATTACAGTTTGTCACTTGAAGCTCCTGTGGAGAATAATAAGTCTAGATATAAATTTCCTCCTAAAAGCTAATGGCAAGACATGGGCATTTTTTTTTTTTTTTTTGAGACGGAGTCTCACTTTCTTGCCCTGGGTAGAGTGCCATAGTATCACAGTTCACAGCAACCTCCAACTCTTGGGCTCAAGTGATTCTCTTGCCTCAGCCGCCCAAGTAACTGAGACTATAGGGGCCCACCACAATGCCTGGCTATTTTTAGAGACGAGGTCTCACTCTGGCGAAGGCTGGTCTCGAACCTATTACCTTAGGCAATCCACGTGCCTCGGCCTCCCAAGTGCTGGCATGGGCAATTTTTAAGCCACGTGGACAAAATTATTGACAGGGAGACTTCAAGAATGAGAATTTTATGGGTGAAAGTTTTCTTTTTCTCCCTAATACTCACATTTGTCCTCAATTAACCCCAGGAAGGCAAAAGAGGAATCTGCTAATGCTAATTTTTAATGAGGTACACTAGGGGACGTTGTCATATCATTATCTTTACTAATTGCTATTTTTGTTTCTTGCCTCTTTCCCCCATGACAAACTCCTGCTGATGTTTCAGTGCCTTGCTTACATGTTACCGCCTCTCTGTAGCCTGCCCTGCTCTCCCCAGACCACCTCCAGACTAAACGACTTCTTCTCTGATCTGCCTTCACACAGCAACTTATAAATATTTCAGTATATTACCTATTGATTCATAATTTTATCTTTCACTCAATCTTGACCGTTAGATAGCACTCTACAAATAGGGACAACATCTTTTGAATCTTTGTTATAGACAGTGTGCTAGATAATAGAGAAATGCTTATTGCAATGAAGCATGTGAAATGCACTATAAAATGTTATTCTTTCATATTGTCATGCTGGTGATCTTTTGTTTCTTTCCAAATTGTCATTTCATATGGGTCCTCAGATGAAGGACAAAAAGCATAAAGGAAAGAAAATCAAGCCTTGGACTCAGGTAAAAATAAGTGGATCTTTGAATTTCCCCACCTCACTGTACAGTTTCCTTATCAGCAAAATCAGTACAATAATCTTAGTCTTGGACAAACTCCCCAGTTTGCATATACAGTAGTCCCCACTATCAATAGGGGATACATTCCAAGACGTTCCAGTGGATGCATGAAACTACAGATATTACCAAACCCTACATAGACTATGTTTTAACCCATCCAAAATATCATAAAGTTTAATTTATAAATTAGGCTCAGTAAGACATTAACAACCATGATCAATAATAAAATGTAGCAATTCAAACAATATACTGTAGTAAAAGTCATGTGAATGTAGGCTCTCTCTCAAAATCTCTGTAATGTTTTGGAGCCATGGTTGATGCAGGTAGTTGGCAGCATGGGATGTGAACCCACATATGAAAAGAGCTACCATGATTGGTCTGCAGTAGGATCTCTGTATCACTGGGGACATTGTCCTTGTGGAGAGCATTGAGGGGAACTGTCCAGTGGATTTGTGGAGTGTTTGCAGCACCTCTGGCCTCTACCCAGTGGATGCCTGTAGTGTCCCCCACAGATGTGACTGTCAAAAATGTCACTAGGCATTGAGAAACATCCCCAGGTGGAGAAGGTGCTTAAAATTCCCCCAGATTGAGAACCACTGGTCTATACCAAAAGTACTTTTGAGCATCAGAATCCTTTTTCTTAAGAAATAGTATCATTGCATAAATGTATACAAAGTGCAAGGCTCTGTTTGAAAGAAGTAGAGACTGCACAACTGAAAACACTCTACTTTTTCCGATTCTCTGATTTTAAAGAAGCACAAGTGAATAAATCCAAGATGTATGCCAGATGCCTGCCTTCCAGTCTCTCCAGGATGCTTATCATTACACATTGGGATTTGGAAAGATAAGTTGAAAAGATGCAGAAAAGTTTAACATCAGTCACATAATGGTACATTGCGAAGTCAAAATACATTTCCTTTTATCCACAGAAGGGAATCCTCTGCTGTTTTCTTTTCTTTTTTTTTTTTATTAAGTCATTGGTAATGCTTTTTTTTTATTAAGTCAATGGGTAATATTTCTTAAGAGAAAGGATTCCAATGCTCAAAAGTACAACAATCTTTTGGTATACAGCAGTTGTTTTCAATCTGGGGGAATTTTAAGCGCCTTCCCCACCTGGGGATGTTTCTCAATGTACATAGATCATGAATACATTTATGCCATTATGGAGTCAATGTGCTGATTATTTGTACAAATTGGAGTGCTTACATCCTGCTAACCAACATAGCTTTCACCTCATTTACCCAATTACAGCACTAAGACATTTGTACATCTGATAGATCCAACTTGTACTGGCAATATGCTCCTTAGGTGTGGACCTCCTACTAACCCACCCTCTATCAACCCACCCTCCTTCCTTCTCCTCTCCCTCCCCTTCCCTTCTTCATCCTAGACCATAGTTGTGCTTCATTTTTCTCATGTCAGTGTAATTATAAATTGGTTTCACAGTAGTGCTGAGTACATTGGATATTTTTTTTCCATTCCTGAGATACTTTACTAAGAAGATTATTTTCCAGCTCTATCTATGTAAACATAAAAGAGGTAAAGTCTCCATTTTTTTAATGTTAAATAGTATTCCATGGTATACATATACCACAATTTATTAATCCATTCATGGGTCGATGGGCACTTGGGCTTCTTCCATGACTTGGCAATTATGAATCGAGTTACAATGAACAATCTGGTGCAAATATCTTTATTGCCAAATGATTTTTGGTCCTTTGGATATACACCTAGAAGAGGAATTGCAGGATCAAATGGTGGATCTATGTTTAGATCCCTGAGAGTTCTCCAAACTTCCTTCCAAAAGGAACGTACTAGCTTGCATTCCCACCAGCAGTGCCGAAGTGTTCCCTTTTCTCCACATCCATGCCAACATCTGTAGTTTTGGGATTTTGTGATATGGAAGTTAGATGGTATCTCAGAGTGGTTTGGGTTTGCATTTCTCTGATGATTAATGATGATAAGAGTTTTTTCATGTGTCTGTAGACCATGCGCCTGTCTTCTTTAGAGAAGCTTCTGCTGGGGGAAAGATTCCCTCTGCTGTTTTCTTAAGAAAAAAGGATTCTGATGCTCACAATAAAGAAAGAAAAGCAGTCAAATATTTCTGGCATTTAAAAAATTTTATTTATTCATACACATAAGACCTATCTGGCAACAAACCTCCTAAAAGGTGTGAGCATTTTACATCCCCAATATTTATGCAAAATTTATGTTTATATTAAGAACTGTTTTTTATTACAAATATTAAAATAATCCCACTATGTTCTAGTTGTTTGGCACTAAGGATATAATGATGAAATTGGTGTATAACTTTCACCAAGTATACACCAATTTTTTATTAATCTCCCCTAAAAAAGTAAAGATCTAAAATTTATCACTTACAAATTTAAAAATAATATAACTCAAAATATAAAACACAATCACTATATATTCATGCACATTTATTCACTAGGGTATAATATATATATGAAATGTTGAAAGCTTTAATCCTTGATGCTTTCTCAATGTTATCAAAATGTAAGAGAGTTCAATGTAAAGTTCTTAAAAGTTTTTGTTAATATCTAGAAGTTGGCTCTAAATTAAAAACTTAGCCCACATTCACATCAGTATAAATATTCACTTTAAAATTACCCCATGCTTAATAATTCTGACAAACAAGAATTAAAATTAACATAACACAGCAGGATTGGCAGATGTACCTAATCTGTAGGCAGCAGATAAAAAATTCAGAAAGGAGAATTCAATTTAAAATTCTAACAGCAAAAAGGGAAGAGAAATATCAATACTGGCACTCATATTAAGTTCCTCTCTGTTCTGTGGAGACCCAGAGCAAATGAGTGGGTATTAAAAGAAAAAAATTTCACTTTCCAAGAGATAAGAAAATATCCAGAAATGTTAACACATAGTAGAAATGAATGATCCACATCTTTAACTGATTATCATCACCTTATTCCAAGTTCGAGAAAAAACAAACAAACAAACTAATAATCGGTTATAATCTTTTATGCTACTGATAGCAAGTAATAGGTTTTTGAACCTGTCTGCTTTTCAACTAGATGTTTAATCCTTGGGTGAGCAATGTTTCAAAATAGACCTGTAGATTAGAGCTTATCCACCTGTCAAATATAGCAAGAAATAGCCTCTAATAGCTTCTTTCTAAGTTGCAGAAAGACCGCTTGTCCCCCATGGAGCTGTGACAAACTCTGCAGATTTCTTCTGAATGTTTTAGAATCTAGATGTCTGGACACCACTGTTCTTTTTCCCTGCTTTTATCTTACCAATGCTTCCCCTGAATGGAGTGTTTTCTCTAAAGATAACTACAAATATTTCCTGACCAGTGACACACACTGACCTCTGCTTTGAGTGTGTGTTCACACACGCACACGCATGAAAGTTACAGAGGCAGAAGAGGCCCTCACATCTTTAGGACTCAGCAGTTGATACAACAATTGAGCCCACAGTTTAAACTCAGAAACAGAGGTAAAGTGAGGGTCTAAATTGGATTACCCCAATGTTCATCCTTACTTTAAAATAGGATACCTCTCATTTTAGACAGATTCTACATTATGTAAGTGGCAACCTATCAAGCCTACATTTGCTTGACTTACAAAAAAACAGAAATAGTCTGAGAGTTAACAAAATTACTGTAAGCAAAAATGATTTCCAGAAAAATAAGACCAAAAAAAAAAAAAAAAAGATGAACACAGGCAAATTAACAAAGGGCCAAGCCAAGAAGTTTGAGGGCACCTAAAACCCTTTAGTTATTCCTCAGTGCCTACTGTAATAAAAATCAAAACTCCCTAATGTGAACTTCATTATCTGACTCCACACCAACCTTTCATTCTCCATAGCAAGATTCAGCATGCTTTTTCTGTAAAAGTCCAGATAGTAAGTATTTTGGAAATTCTCTGTTGCAGCCACTCATCTCTGCTCTTACAGCATAAAAGCAGCCATAGACAATATGAAAAGAAAGTGAGGGTAACTATGAGAATAATGAAACATTATCTATGAACACTGAAATTCAAATGTCATTATTCTTTACATGTCATGGAGTATTGTTCATCTTCTACAAATTTTTTAATCATTTAAAAAATGTAAAAAGATAGGCCATGTAAAAACACGTCAATATGGACAAGCCATAGTTTGCCTGACTTTGCCCTTCTTTCTCCCACTTTCTCCCTCACAATCTCTGATTCCACAGAATAAAATACTTTGAGTACCCCACACATGTCATGCTTTTTTTTTGGCCTCAAGTTCCTATCTATATTACCTCTTTTGCAATACTCTCTCCACATCCCTCTTGACAAACTGATTTCTGCTCATCCTCTAGTGGACATCAATTTCCCTGAGATGCCTTCCAGACTCATGTCTGGGTGTGATGAAAATTATATGCTCTATAATGTTCTAGACTTTCAAAATCACAGGGCCGGCGATGTGCTTCGCCTCAGACCCAGTATGTGCTGGGCCCGTATTGCTGTCCAATATATCTCCTAGCCCTGTCACTAAGTTGCTGCTCAGAAAACGGTGTTGAATAAATAGCTGAATGTGGGATCTGGAAAACAACAAGAAGATAAGCTGACCTGGCTACCTTGGTGAAAAGGTGAAACTAGGTGATAGGGTTTTGGAAGGCCTCCAAAATCAAGTTTAGATGAAAGAACATAGCTATTCAGATCTTGCTTGGAGGCCCACTAGTTAAGACTGTAAATCCTGCCATCCAATCCAGCTCAGCCCTGAATCCACTAGCCACTATTTACGTGTCTCTGGGAAGGTGGCGTAGGTGCTCTATGTTACAGTTTTTTCATCTGTGGGATACAAATGGCACTATTTTCTAAGTAGCAAATGCGTTTATAGTACTGGTGGAATGTAATGAATGACACACAATACACTATCAATAAATCATAGTTATTATTAACATTCATATCTGCCAACAAACACTCTATTCTCATGGAATCTGAAGACTAAAAGTGGAAAAGTACATTTTGTTTTCATCAAAAAATATTTTGACTCTGCCCACAATTTGTCTAAGCAGAACGAATCTGATTAGGAACATTAGAACAAGGAATAGTCAACTCCTCAGAACTAGAGTCTACAGCTGCACAAATGCTTCTGAAATGTTCTAGCTATATATATGTAGTCTGTGTGCCATCAGATTTCTCATATGAAACAAAAATTCTCCAAGTAGCTAACTGAGAGCACAGGCCAGATGATTCGGTTGGACAGCCTAACCAGAGAGAGAAAAGAAAGCAAGCTGGCTTTCCCATGTCGCAACCTAAACGCCCCTCTCCCACCTCTGTTCTCCCAGTTTCTTACATGGGGTGATAAATAAGACAAACATGGTGCTTTGGATTGAATATATTCTTAATTTTCCATCATGAAGCCTTATAGGTGTTGCCTTCTTTTGCTCACCTTTGTGGCATGCCAACCTCCACTCTTAGTTTGCACTCTAAGGAGAGTAGTCAGGCAGCCAAACTGCCTACAGGCCCGTTGCTCTCAAGTTCTTATTGCTGATATTGGGCAAGAAGAGACTGGAGACAGCCAGTTCTATGTGATACCCAGCTGCTGCACCCCAGCTTTCTTGGCAGCCCCACTGTTTTCACACACCTCACCCCACTCTCCCTCTTCAGTAGTGGTCATGGCTGAATAAAACAGCATGAGCATCAAAAATGGTATGACAGATTTTCAACCAGTGTACCCAGAGGATCTTTGGTCTGCCACAATAATTTTTAAAGATCATTAATTAAAATATTTTCTTTTTCTTTTTTTTTTTTTTGATACAGAGTCTCATTTTGTTGCCCTTGGTAGAGGGCCATGGTGTCCTAGCTCACAGCAACATAAAACTCTTGGTTGGGTTCAAGCGATTTTCTTGTCTCAGCCTCCCAAGTAGCTGGGACTATAGGCACCTACCACGATGCCGGTCTATTTTTAGAGACAAGGTTTTGCTAGGCATAGGCTGGTCTTGAACCTGTGAGCTCAGGCAATCCACTCGCCTTCGCCTACCAGGGTGCTAGGATAAAGTATTTTCAAAAAAAGTTCAAAGCACAGTAAGTATATTTTTTTTACTCTTTTTTTTTATATAAACATAATTTAAGTGTGCTGTGGAAGTTTAACTATCAGTTCAAGTGTGCTGTGAGATAACAATGGTTGAAAAACCCTGGGTTAGCTCTTAGGCCATAGAAATAAAAAAAATGTGAGTTATTGTTAAAATGTCAAAAGAAAGTTTATGATGAGTATAATACTACAATACTTTGATAGTTATTGCATAGATATGCTACAGTCATAACCAGCTACACTGAAATTCTTACTAGCAAGATTAGTTAATTGCTACCATTGCAAATGGATATAAATTAGGTACTGATTGCATTTGAATAATGTAATGTGTTTCTGTTTTCAGCAAGCCATTCTCCTTACTCTGTAAAAGGGATTCAAATACTTTCTAAACTATTTGTAACATCTTATTTTTTCTCATTCATCCTCAGGATTAAATTATCACTAGAAAATACTTCCTGGATTTTTTAAAGCATCCATTTGTTTTATACGATTTAAAAAGAAAAAAAATGCAGATAAGAACAAAAAAAAAAGGGTATTTATACGGATACCCTTTATTTTTAAGAGTAATAAAAACAAAGGGTAAAAATACAGATAAGACCCAAAAAAGGCCAAGGATATTGTGAGACTGTCTTTTTATGTGAAAGAAGAGTCTCTTAAAAGATTTTGGAGGGAAAAAAGAACTTTGCAAAGTTGGCTCAATATGGAAACAGCCCACTTCCTTATTTCCACTACACTGTAAATATGGATCTTTGTATATAGTCCTTTGACCTGAAATTTAAAAATATACACATATTTTAATATAATATTATTTACAATTTTAAGTTAATATTTGGCAATCCCTTAATATGTACCAACATATTTCTTTCTTATCTATCATATATGTGTATAATTTATTACTTTAAACAAATACAATGTAGTATGTGTTTTTATTTTCCTCAACTTATAGATGGGGAAACAGAAACAGAAAATTGAAGTAATTACCCAAGGTCATAGAGCAAGTAGATAAAAGAGCCCAACTGTTCATTAATGCTCATAAGTCTATGAGTTATGAGCAATAGTTTACTACTTGATTTACGATTTCATTCATTATTAATTATGATGTCAGTCTGGAAAAATCTTATGAAAACTACCTTGTCACTATGTCCTACAGGTATAATGGAAAGGTAGATTTTTTAGGTTTTTAGTTAGTAGCATATTCTGTAGTACAAACTTTAGGTTACAGAGCCAAATCACAACCTGATAAATAAGTGTGGAAAATGTATCAGTTCACCAAAAATCTTGTCCACCACTCAATTTAGTCATATAGGAAGATCACATAAAATTAGGTGCTTTCTATTCAATTTTGATAAAATACAGCAAATATGCCCTCAGCAAAGATGACAGACTAATAAAAGCTGCCCTTTACTCCTGCATTGCTGAGATAAATATCTTCTTAGCCAGTCTGATCTTAATGTTCTGTCCCTAAAATAGGGATTATCTTTATCAGAGCCGAAGTGTAGAAGAAGCTACACTTATCTCACAATCACATACACAGCACCCATGCACACTCACGTGTGCACACGTGTACACACTCACACGTACTCTCTTTTGGTATCTTGCCCTCTCATTCTTATTTCCTATCTTGTTGCCAAAGAACCATGTGCGAAGTGAACTAGAAAATAATTTCCACTAATATTTTGGGAGAAAATTACTCTCAGATATTATTCTTCTGATGAGGGATAAACTTAGTTGGACTTGAGTAAGAAACACCTCTTCTCGGTAAGCCATCATATAGCATGTATGTATAAACATTTTTAAAATTTATCTTCATTATACCAAATGAAAAATATGTTATCTTGCAAATCAGTCTATGTTATTATTTTAAACACAAATGAAACTCCAGTGGTCAGATACAATGAACGTATTGAAGTGCCTCAAGTTTGGTTTTTCTGCACAATCACTGTGCTATCATTGCTCACTTCCAGTTTGCTACATAAATGCAGGAATATATGGTAGACAGGTTGTGTAGACAAGAACCACTAACAGAATTGGAACAATTCCAAAAGGTTAAGAAATTAAACTTGCTCTTGAAAAAAACATAATCTGTGAACTATTTGGATAATGGGTAATTATCCAAGTTAACATCCATATGAAATATAATGACTAAAATATAAAATATACTCCTTTGAAGCTTACATACATATTATTACAACTCAGTAGTAATCACAGCATGTCTTTAAACTTCTATGGAGAAAAAAGAAAGTTTTCTTGGGCAGCAATATTTTTAACACTAGGACTGTTTAGAATTGATATAATTTGGTCACAATGAAAAGTAGGCCAACGTGAATGGTTTTATCAACATTTTTATTATTACTACCATGTGCTAACTGATTGCACAACTGGAGCTCTTTATCAACATTTTAAAATTGGTATCTTATTGCTCATACCTGGGGTAGACTATCTCAACCACATCCTCTTGGTATTCCACAAAGTCTAAAGAAAACCTATTTGGTGAGTTTTGTCTGAAAAACTATGTGAAAGGGCTGTATAATTTATAACTTTGTATAATAATGTAAAGTGCTAATTTTTTTTAATAGTATACTCTGAAAAAATAAAAAGACCTACTTTAAAAATCAAAGAAATGGTTCACTATTGACAAAGTTTCAAATGCTTTCAAGGAAAAGGAGAAGTGTTTGATAATGAGGTCACGCCTGTCCTCACGCTTTGGCATCATGCACCTGAAGAGTTATCGCCATGCAGACATCTAGATAGCCTGGCAGAAGATCCACACACGATCAAACACTTACATTGCACAACTGAATATTACCTGAGTATTATCTGCAGATCCCCAGAAAGCCAGATAAACACATTTGAAAGTCAACTCAAGGTTGTAACTTCTAGTCACATGTATTAGATGTCTAGCAAACTACAAGGAATTGAACTTGACGGCTTATGTTGACAAGAGTGTCAGAACTGCAGGCAGTTTCCAGAAGAACATGTGGGAGTATAACACACAAGAAATGGTCATATCCCTGATTGTTTTGAACACAAGGATATTAAAGGAGCAGTGATTGACTTCAGGTGGCAGCTCCACAGTTTGTCAGGAGTGACACTGCATTACTGTGGAAAAACTATTTTCACACTACAATTAAACTTCCTTCTTGGTGATTCTGGATTTTTTAAAATAGCATTCAGATGAAATTTTCTAAACTCTATTTAAATTGTTAAGATTCATAGTTATATTTCCCTTTGCCATAAACATAGCTGAGATTTTAGTAATTGATTAGGTGACCTTGGGCAAGCCAGTTCTCTTTGGCTCCCAATTTCCTCATTCATAAAATGAAGGTTTATACTTGACTGTCTCTGACCCTCCAGTTCTATAATTTTGAGATCTATGATCTTCTTTACCAAATGGCTTAGAAGAGATAGCAATTAAATTTTTTTGAATACTGGTTTTACTGCAGAACTATCTGAACTCTGTTGAAAACTACCTTTCTAAGGTCAAAGACCATATTTACTCACCCAAATTAAACTATAGAAGAAGTCTTTCAACAAAAGGTAATTCTAATGATTTAAGTTTGGTTCTAGGATTATTTTAAACTATACATATCGATAGTTGCATACAGGGAAGTGTGTTTGGGATAACTCTGCTCTAACCCCAAGTACTTGAAAATTAATGTAAATAAATTCATGACCTTCAAAACATAGTAGAATGGAGCTTAGCAGTTCTCAAAATTCTAAATGTACTTAGTACCTTTTTAAACATTAAAAAAACCAATATGAATAATGCAGATTTTTTTTGCAAAACATTATAAAAAAATAGGTAGGTCTTGGTTTCGTATGATTTTGGAGATCCCACAAAGGATGCTGCTTTGGATTGATACAAAAGGAATAATTTTCTTTTAACAACAACCAATGCCTTGTATTTTGTTTTTTGAGCTTACCATAAATTACTAAAGAATTCACAACAGAATAAATGAGAATGTGTTCCTTTCTAGACTTCCTGCCATGGTTAATTCAAAAGTTCTTAAAGGTAGAATGAGTTTTTAGAAAACAATTTGTTCTCTACTTTCTATTAAAGTTTCCTTTAGTTCTTCATTTGAAAACATGACAGAATTCAGAACACTAACTAATTTACATTGACATGGCAGAAAAACAGAGTCTTCTCTAAAAGTCTTAACATTTAGCATTCAAGTAGCTTATTATGATGCCAATGGTATCACTAGATTTTAGGCTTATAATTTTTTACTTCCCTGACATCCCCTCTTCACATGTTAATTTTTTCCAAATCAAAAAAGATATGGGGTGGTGCCTGTCGGGCAGTGGATACAGCACCGGCTCCATATGGGGCGGTGCCTGTGGCTCAGTGGATACAGCACCGGCTCCATACACCGAGGGTGGTGGGTTCAAACCCAGCCCCAGCCAAACGCAACAACAACAAAAAAAGCAGAAATAATCCTTGAATACTAGGTTTTATAGAAAATACAGAGTTAAGCTCAAATGGTTTCCCCCCTCCCCTGAAAAGTGTGAAACATTTTTCAAGCTGACCCAGTTAAAAATAAAATCTTCCAAAACCCCTTGCATCTTGTTTCGTATTTCTGGACATGGAGCTATAACTGCAGTCGTAATGCTGTCCATACAACCACTTTCAGGAAATCAAATGTCTGAATGTATCCTTTCATAATGTATTTTTTCATTGTTGAATAGTCTAACTTCTTTTTCTTTCTGAAATTTTCTAAGCAGAAAAAAAAAGTTATGATTTTTTCCTTAACTTATGGCCATTTAATGTCTCCCTTGAAATTGAAGTTTTATGTGTAACATTTCTAAATTGGACTAGGCAATTTGATAACACAATAAAAATATATTTAGTTTGCTTTGAAGTTGTGTGAGTAGAGAATAGTGCTTCTCTACCCATGTTTTTGAATAACACTTACTAAAACTCATTATTACTAGGTTATTCACAAAGTATATGCAAACTCCATATGAATAATATAGTATTTGGAAAACCATTGTCCTCAATTACTCCTAAAACATCTACATTGATGCCATCTAAAAATATTCATCACCACAAACCTTAAGTAGCCTTTAGGGATACCCTGAAGTCCTAATCTCATATGTCCCCATGATTACTTCTTATCTTTTCTTCAATACTCAATCCAATTGTTTTCACTAACTTTATTCCCTGATCATAAAATCCTTGAATGTTATTTAATATTTCTGGAGAAAACAGAAATGATGAAAGGAGAAATTCCACACATCCCACTATCACCTCTGCTCATCATTAGACCTCAACATTTTTTTTTGCAGTTTTTGGCCGGGGCTGGGTTTGAACCCGCCACCTCCAGCATATGGTGCTGGCACCCTACTCCTTTGAGCCCAGGCGCCACGCAAACTTTTATCCTCAAATTTTCTTCTTGTGGAACTGCCCTGCTGATGTAGGGCCCAAGTTCCTATCTGTAAACACAAAAGTTAATAAACACTTTTGCTTTCTCATGTGATTCCAACCCACCCTATTTTTTTTTTGAGACAGAGTCTCATTATGTCACCCTCACTAAAGTACCATGGCATCACTTCTTACAGCAACCTTCAACTCTTGGGCTTAAGTGATTCTCTTGCCTCAGCCTCCCAAGTAGCTGGAACAACAGGCGCTCACCACAACGCCCGGCTATTTTTTGGTTGCAGTTGCCATTTACCAGGCCCGGGCTGGGCTCGAACCCACCAGCTTCAGTATATGTGGCCAGCGCCCTACTCACTGAGCTACGGGTGCTGAGCCCCAACCCACCCTAATTATTTAAGGACATCGCTCCAGTGTCTGTCCTTCTCTTTCTTAGAATTATCAAGTGTTTTTCTCTTTTAGATCATTCTCATTAGTGTAAAAACATACTGTATTCACCAATATTTGTTGCAGCCTTAAAGAAAGATGGAGACTTTACCTCTTTCGTGTTTACATGGATGGAGCTGGAACATATTCTTCTTAGCAAAGTATCTCAAGAATGGAAGAAAAAGTATCCAATGTACTCAGTCCTGCTATGAAGCTAATTTATAGTTTTCATATGAAAGCTATAACCCAATTATAGCCCAAGAATATGGAGGAAGGGGAGAGGGAGGGCAGGGGAGGGGGGAGGACGGGTGGAGAAAGGTAATCGGTGGGACGACACCTAAGGTGCATCTTACAAGGGTACATGTGAAATTTGCTAAATGTAGACTATAAATGTCTTAACACAATAACTAAGTGCCATGAAGGCTATGTTAACCACTTTGATGAAAATATTTCAAATTGTATGTAACACCAGCACATTGTACCTCATGATTGCATTAATGTACACAGCTATGATTTAATAAAAAAAATCCATTAATGTTAAATTGTTTTATTCCAAAACACAGTTTTACTTTCATACTGAATGGATTCACATCTATACTTTGGAGTTTCTGCCACCAGAATTTGATAATAAATAAATGAACTTAAAGGAAAGGACATTCAGCAAAATGTATACATTTGTAGTTTTACTCTCCCCTTTTATTATATAACCCCTGTCATTTTACATCTAAACCACTTATATGTGTTTCAAAGGAGACTAGCCTGCTATTTAGAGCTCCCCAGCCAAATCAGATCACCACTCAGCATGTTGTCACTCAGACAGAAAATAAATGTCATCCAGCTGTGCGATCTGTCACCCAAATAACTCTCTGAATCTCCTTTGCTTCACCGCTGGAGTGGAAGTTAATACATCCAACAAGGCAGACATCATTTCCAAAACAGTTCAGCTCGATGCGCTCAGAGGCCACAGGTGCACACCGGCCCGTCTCCCACAGCCACCTTGGTGTCCTCCCAGCACCGTCACATTTGCACTTGGCACAGGAACCAGCTCAAGGATTGGCGGTAAACTTGTGGGCAGACAGATTTTCCTGTCTGCACTGAAAGAGCAAAACCATGGAATGTCTCTGGGATCCAAGTTCTATTTTTGCAGTTGGTGCGAATCTTTATTTGGCCTCTGTTCCCAACTATAGTCTGAAAGCTTAGAAACATTGGCCTCAGTAAGAGAGCTGGCTCTTTGAATCAGAACACTCTTGAGCTCGGGGATCATGAACATGGCATTTGTCTGTCTCTCCAGGGTGGCCCACCTGGGTTCTTTACACCAAGGCAAGCAGAAGCCGGACGGAGAGAAAGCAGAGGTCCCTGGAAGGGGCCCCCTCTTTAGTCCACCGGGGCAAGCAGGTAACTCTGAAGCTAAGGTATAAAGGGCCCCTTCCCTTGCTTTGGTCTCTTAAAAACAAATATTCACCTTCTTACATACATTCGAATTGATGGTATTTTGGCTTTTTTTTTTTCTAAAAGAAATTGTATCAACTTGAGGACCCACAAAGTTAGTTTTACCCCTTCTTCTGGGAAATCCTAGAAATTCCAAACGGCCTTGGTCACAATCTGACTCTTAAATTCTAATTTCCACATCATTGTGTAGAAACAAAAAGAAAACTAGAGAGACTGGGTTGTAAACTTATCTGTACTGTTTTATAAACAGCAGGAAATCTTTTTTATGTAAGAAAGATATTCTATCTATCCATTTTACTTTTCTTACATGGGTGGAGGCTTTTAAAGAACGTTACTTCTGAAAGAAATATGTTTTTAGGTTCTGTTATCCCATTTTATGTCATTAGACGCTTGAGAACTCAAGCTTACAGAGATTGGCACAGGGTTTTTATAAATATTTTCAAGTACTTATCTCTTAGACTGCTGCGAATGAAACAAACAATAATTATAAATTTATCACAAAGTAAGCACAGAATATTAAGAAGTATATCAAAAGTTACAAAATCTCAGTCTATCTTTTCACAGATTGACTGTCAAATTCATCCTGATGGGGAAACGATTAGAGAAAAGAGACATAATGTACTGACGTGGAGCACATTTCATCTTGAACAAGACTGTTTAAAATTCTTCACACAGCATGTTCAGTCTGCATTTTAATTAAATGCCATGCAAGAGTGTATAGCTTTTGAATCATGCAATATTCCCAGGACAATAGTAAATTTCCAGGAAAAAAATGAGCTGTTAAAAATTATTTCTGAAATTGTCCTCTGTTCCTTATTATTCCAATGTAATGACCTTGCCGTTCAAAAAATATCCATTAAAATATTTTCTTCGTTCCTAAGTGATAACTTTGATGGCAGATGTCTTGACAGTGTAACTAATATTTGCATCATGTCAGGTGATATTTAAAATACTTTTCTCATCTTTTATGTCATTCAAACATCACATCAACCTTACCAGGTTCATTACCTTTGGTTTTCAAATTAAGAACATTCTCAGAGTAATTAGCTAATCCTAAATCTTAAATGACAGGGCCAAAATTTTAGCCACAGTTTAAAATTTTCTATTAAACCCCAAACTGCCTTTGGGTTAAATTATGAATAATCTTTTATCAAAAATCAAAACGTTCAAAGCTTACCCTATAAGCACTGTTCACAGTTCTTATCTAAGACAGGAGCTGATTTTCTCCGTCACTATCTCAAATAGTAGGGCTTTAAAAATCACTTTATTTCCATTGCTGATGGACATACCAAATGAAAAGAGCCAGGAAGCATAAAAAAATAACAATTAAAATCATATTTTTAGTGAAGAGGGGAGAATGGTGAATTATTGTTTGAGCAGAACCATTTTTCCATTTTTTGAAAAATTTGAACTCTTGGGGAACTAGGACTTACTAGTTGGAAAGGCCCTTGGAAATTCTTTAAAAACTACAAATAGAGCAGCCATATGGTCTACCAACCCATTACCAGGTATTTATCCAAAAAACAAAAATAAAAACAACAACAAATAAAAGGAAATCGGCACATCAAAAGACCACCTGCACCCTGTGTTTATTGCAGCACTTTTCACAATTGCCAAGATGTGGAATCAACCGAATTGTCCATCAATAGACAAATAGATTTTTTTAAAAGTGTGATGTAGATGCATAATGTATATGTATTTGACCATAAAAAACAAAGAATGAAATCATGAAATGATTCAATAAACTGAAGAATGAAACGAAGTAGTCATTTGCAGCAACATGTACGGAACTGGAGGTCACTGTGTCAAGTGAAATAACCCAGACACGGACAGACACACCCCACGCGTTCTTACCCATGTATGAGCGTAGAAAGCTGATCTCTCAGAAGTAGGAGCAGAATGGTGGTTCCCAGAGGCTGGGGAGCGTGTGTAGGCATGGGGTGGGGTGGAGAGAGGCTGGTTAGTGGGTACAAACATACAATGGGGTAGAAAGAATGAGTTCTAATGCTCGACAGCAGAGGAGGGTGACTACAGTTGACAGCAACATAATGTATATTTCAAAATAGCTGGAAGAGAGGACTTGAAATGTTCTCAACAAGTAGAAGTAATAAATACTTGAGGTGATGGACACTCCAGCTACCATGATGTAATCATTACCCATTCTATACATGTCACAAACATTTCCCATGTACCCCACAAACATGAGCAAATATTATTCAGCAATAAAAATTATATAGAATAATATCACAGATTTTTTTCTTCAAAGTTTGCACAGATGCTCAGCAGAGAGACAATAGTAGGGACACTTCTGGATCAAGAGTCTGTAAAATGTTTCTGTAAAGACCAGTTAGCAAGTGTGGTAGGGTTTAGTGGCTTGATAACATAACATCTCTGTCACTTATTCCTCTGTGTGTGTGAGTTTGGGTATAGGTGGTGGTTCTGATATTTACAACTCCTTAAACCTGAAACATCACTCTTAGCTGGATTGCTCACAGAAACAGGCCATGAGCAGAGACCCCTCAAATGATGGCGTTTTGGCAATTTTTATTTTCTTCTTCCATGCTTTTCTACATTTTCATAATATTACACAATGAGCTTTTCTACATTTTCATAATATTACACAATGAGCATGCAGTCCGTTTCTAAGTGGAAAATAAAACTTCGCATTCTGCTATGGCCTTTAAAGATCTCTCCCTAGTTTACATGCAGCGCCTGTTCCTTTCTCCTGAGAACAGAACTTAATAGGCTGTGATTATCACCTGTGATTCTTAAGGCACTGACTCCACACCTGAGCGCCTCTTTCTGAGGACAGGGACTCCACCGACGTGGGTGCAAAACAGCAAGTGCCGAGGGAACGCCCAGCACGTGGCCACTCTGGGGACAGTGCTGGTGCTTCCCGGACTCCAGTAGGAGAAGGGAAGAGACGGTCACTGGGGGTCAGCTGTGAACCCACGGCAAGTGAGATGAGGATGGCGTGAGACGTGAGTCACTCGGGGCCTACAGGTTTGGCCTGGAGGAATGTCTGCCCCTCAGAAGCTCCAGCCCCCGTGTGGCCAGGGCTGGCTGACAGGCCAGGTGAGGGACTCTGGGCTCGCTGACAGGCCAGGGTGGGAGCACAGGGCACAGAACCCACCTTTGGCTTAGCTCTGTCTTGCAGAGCAAATACAGGGTCAAGGAAAACAAGCCAGAAAAACAAGCAGACAAAACCTTTTGAGTGGTATCTGTCTCCTGGTGTCATAAAACTTCTTGTTGTTGTGGTTGAAGTACATACAGTCACTTCAGAAAGGGAGTCCCTCTAATTTCGGCAGTATCTTTAGGTCACGGTTCATTCTCCCTCTGCCCTCACAGAAAGTATGAACAACTCAATTTATTTTTAGTTCTTTTTTTATTTTTTAGTTTATATTCTCCTCTTGAATCTCCCCATAAAACTTCTCCTCAAAAACTTTCTTGCTTTCCTTTATTTTCTATGCTGTCATCATTTTCTACTTGTTCTATTATAATCATGCCAGTGCAAGTGATCAGAAATTCTTGTATCCTGGAAATGAAATTCCTGTGCTTGCTAATCAAGTTTTATGAAGGTATGATCACATGCCTGCACTCCATGGGAGCAAACTGTGATGGGGACAGAGCATGTCTCTGAGAGCTTTGGGAAATGTGTGAGTGGCCGTGGTGGTTTCATGGCTAAGTGAATATTATTGGAACCTTCCAGAGTTTCCTCTGCAGCTGCTGGAGGTTTGGTCAGAGCTGGGAGTACATCCCAGTCATCTGACCTGGAAGATGACGAGGCCTTTTACCCGCAGATTTCACAGGCGTTTTTACTATTAATCACACAACAGAGAAGGTACTCGTCTAGACAGCCAGGTCTGCCGAGGTGGCGTGTTAGCTGTTGAGTTCTTACTCTTTAAGGAAGACAGGGGTGCATGGCTGGGGGTTGCCTATAGCAGCCCCTGAGTGCATCACCCGCTGTGTGCTTTGGTTGTATAGGATCTGTCCCAATTAAACATGATTTTTGGAAAAGCTCTTGTGATCAGACAAGAGCTTCTCTTTTTTTTTAATCAAGTCATTTGTACATAGATCATACATACATTTATGCCTTTATGGGATTCAATGTGTTGATTATTTATACAAATTGGAGTGCTTACATGCTACTAATCAACATAGCCTTCACCTCATTTACCCAATTACAGTGTTAAGACATTTGTGTTCTACACCTGATAGATCCAACTTGTACTTGCAATATGCTCCATAGGTGTGGCCCCCACTAACCCCCCTCTATCGACCCACCCCCTCCCTTCCCCTCTCTCTCCCCTTTCCTCCTGCATCCTAGGCTATAGTTGAGTTTCATTTTTCATATGCAAGTGTGAGTGATTATAAATTGGTTTCACAGTAGTACTGAGTACATTGGATATTATTTTTCCCATTCCTGAGATACTTTACTATGAAGAATATTTTCCAGCTCCATCCATGTAAACATAAAAGAGGTAAAGTCTCCATTTTGTTAATGCTGCATAG
>CAUYRH010079682.1:0-26314 GCA_963574655.1 Perodicticus potto
CTGTAGTCCCAGCTACTTGGGAGGCGGAGGCAGGAGACTCGCTTGAGCCCAGGAATTGGAGGTTGCTGTGAGCTGTGATGCCACAGCACTCTATCCAGGGTGACAGCTTGAGGCTCTGTCTCAAAAAAAAAAAAAAAAAACCTAAATGACCAGAGGAAGAACAAGAGAGTGATGTAAGAGGAGAAAGCAGACTGGGTGCATGGTTCACGCCTCTAATCAAGCACTCCAGGCGGCCCAGGCAGGTAGATTGCTGCAGCTCAGGAATTTAAGACCAGCCAAAGCAAAAGCAAGGCACCATCTCTACTAGAAATAAAATTAGCCTGGTGTCGTGCTGCACACCTGTAGTCCCAGCTATTCAGGAGGCTGAGGCAAGAGGATTGCTGGAGCCCAAGAGTTTAAGGTTGCTGTGAGCTACCCAGAGTGACAGACTGAGACTCTGTTGGTGGAACTGCAAACTAATACAGCCTCTTTGGAAAGAAGTATGAAAAATCCTCAAAGAACTAAAAGCAGACCTTTCATGTGATCCCACAATCCCATTATTAGGCATCTACCCAGAAGGAAAACATCATTTTATTGTAAGGACATTTGCATTAGATTGTTTATCACAGCCCAATTTACAATCACCAAGGTGTGGAAACAATTTGAATGTCCATCAACCCAGAAATGGATTGACAAACTGTTGTATATGTATACCATGGAATAACATTCAGCCACAAAAAAAAATATGGAGACTTTATATCTTTTATACTAACCTGGATGGAGTTGAAGCACATTTTGTTTTTTTCTGAGATAGATTCTTAAGGTGTCACCCTCGGTAGAGTGCCGTGGCATCATCATAGCTCACAGCAACCTCCAACTTTTGGGCTCAAGCAATTCTCTTGCTTCATTTTTTTGACTTTTAGTAGAGATGGGGTCTCACTCTCCATCAGGGTAGTATTGAACTCGTGAGCTCAAGTGAAACACATTCTTCTTAGTTAAATACCACAAGAATGGAAAATAGGCTGGGTGCCATGGCTCACGCCTATAATCCCAGCTCTCTGGGAGGCAGAAACAGGTGGATCAGCAAGACTCAGTCTCTAAAAAAATTGCTGAGCTTTGTGGTGGGCACCTGTAGTCTCAGCTAGTTTGGGGAGCTGAGGCAAGAGAATCGCTTGAGCCCAAGAGTTTGGGGTTAGTGTGAGCTATGATACCATGGCACTCTACTGAGAAGAAGAAGGTGAGACTCTGTCTTAAAAAAAAAATGGGGTAATGGGGAAAGCTTTGAACAGAAGCTCCCATCCAGAAGGATAATGGCCAGATAAGGGCCAGAATGAACCTAATAAAGCTGAAGGTCAGGAGCTGAGCTAAGAGAGAAAATTAATAACTACACATCATCCTTGCTGAGGCAAGCTGCAACACCAAGGAAGCAAATTTCAGGTACAAAATCCATCCCAAAGATGATGAGAGTCTGTCCCCTGTCCCCAGCCCCAAGAGAATGGCTTGCTGTGTGATCCCTACAAGCGAGCGGTGAACAGAAGACTTCTTGTTTCGACCCCACGGGAGAGAGTCGCTGAAGACCAGGACTCCTCCAGAGAGACCCTGCTGTGAGCCTGGGCATTCTCTTGCACGGCATAAAAGTTGAACAAATGTTTTCCCTGTCATTCTGAAATCCCTTTCCCTCTTTCCTGGCAGTCTGGAAGCCCACCCCCTGCAGAGACTGGAGTGACCAGTGGTTCCTTTCTAGGGCTGGGCATTGCATGGGCCACAACAGCTCAGCTGTGCTGAAACTGTGACTTAAGTAGAAGTGGAAAGAGGTACAGGGGGGAGGGTGACTGGCCCAGTGCCATGAAAGTGCGTATCAGCAGCAGGCAGAGGCTCAGGAATCCACGCGGAGGCACCTCCCGCAAAGCAGCAGGGAAGTAGTGCAATCCTGCTGGGGTTAAATTTTGGAGAGACACCTCCCCAATTCTGTGGACTGACAAAGGAAGCCACACCTCACCCTGCAGAGGTACCAGAGGAGCAGCCCTCAGAATGGGAGAAGATATTTGCAGGTTATGTTTCTGACAAAGATTTGATAACCAGAATCCACAGAGAACTCAAACGTATTAATTAGAAAAGAACAAGTAATCCCATTTCATTGTGGGCAAGGGACTTGAACAGAAGCTTCTCTGAAGAAGATAGGTACATGGCAAACAGACACATAAGAAAATGCTCATCATCTTTAATCATCAGAGAAATGCAAATCAAAACCATTTTGAGATATTATCTAATTCCAGTAAAAATGGCTCACATAACAAAATCCCAAAACTACGGATGTTGGTGTGGATGTGGAGAAAGGGGAACATTCTGCACTGCTGCTGGTGGGAATGCAAGCTAATACGTTCCTCTTAGAAAGAAGTTTGGAGAACACTTAGGGAACTAAAAGTAGACCTGCTGTTCAATCCTGAAATTCTTCTACTATGTATATATCCAGAAGACCAAAAATCACTTTACAACAAAGATATTTGCACCAGAATGTTTGTTGCAGCCCAAATCATAATTGCCAAGTAATGGAAGAAGCGCTAGTGCCCACTGACCCATGAATGGATTAATAAATTGTGGTACATGTACACTATGGAATATTATGCAGCCTTAAAAAAAGATGGAGACCAAAAAAAAAATAAATAAAAAATGCCATGAAGGCTATCTTAAACAGTTTGATAAAAACATTTCAGATTGTATATGAAACCAGCACATTGTACCCCTTGATTGCACTAATGTACACAGCTGTGATTTAATAAAAAAAAAAAAAAAAGGAGACTTTACCTCTTTTACATTTACATGGATGGAGCTGGAACATATTCTTCTTAGTAAAATATCTTAAGAATGGAAGAAAAAGTATCCAGTGTACTCAGCATTATTATGAAACAATATCTAATCACCCACTTTCACTTTCATATGAAAGATAAAACACAACTATAGCCCAGGATGAAGGAGTGAAGAGGAGGGTGAGGGGGGGGAAGGTGGGAGGTTAGGTAGAGGAAGGATAATTGGCAGGGTTTTTTATTTGGCCAGGGCTGGGTTTGAACCAGCCACCTCTGGCATATGGGGCTGACGCCCTACTCCTTTGAGCCACAGGCACCGCCCTGAGGGAGGATAATTGGTGGGATGTCACCAATGGTGCATATTGCAAGGGTACATGTCAAATCTATTAAGTGTAGAGTATAAATGTCCCAATACAATAATTAAGTAAGTGGCTTGGCACCTGTGGCTCAAGCAGCTAAGGTGCCAGCCACATACACCTGAGCTGGCAGGTTCGAATCCAGCCCGGGCCCGCCAAACAGCAATGACGGCTGCAACCAAAAAATGGCCGGGCGTTGTGGCGGGCACCTGTAGTCCCAGCTACTTGGGAGGCAGAGGCAGGAGAATCACTTAAGCCCAGGATTTGGAGGTTGCTGTGAGCTATGATGCCATGGCACTCTACCAGGGCGACAGCTTGAGGCTCTGTCTAAAAAATAATAATAATAATAATAATTAAGTAAGTGAGGTAAAGGCTATGTTAACCAGTTTGATGTAAGCATTCCAAATTGTATAATTAGAATTATTATAATTGGATTGTGTAAAAATTATTATATTATTATTACAAATAATTACAAATATTATTATAATTATTATTATAATTGTATTATTATAATTGGATTGTGTAAAATCAGCACATCAGTACCCCATTAATGCATTAATGTACAGTTATGATTTAACAAAAAAGTTCAGAGAAAAAAATGGAAAAGCAAATATCCAATGTAATCAACACTAATATGAAGCCAGCAGCAATCCAGTATACATCCACATAAAAAAAACCTCAATTCAGTTCAAATTGGGGAGAGGGAAAAAAAGAGGGGGAAGAGGATGGGTGTGCTCCCCCTTAAGGGGCACAATGTATGTGGTACAGCTCTTGGGTGCAGGACACAACTACAAGAGGGACTCTACCCAACAAATACAAACATTGGAACCTAGTTGTTTGTACCCTCACATTAATCTGAAATTTAAAAAACAAAAAGAAAGAAAAAGAGAAAGCAGCAAGCACAGAGTTCCTGATGCAGAAATGAGCTTGCCTAGGCACGGTGCCCAAGGCGCAGAAAGTCAAGCGACACAGTCACACCAGGAGCCAGGGCTTAGACAACACAGAGCTTTAATTCAAAGACAGGGACTTGGACTTTATTCTATGTGCCTTTAGCAATCAATAGAGAATTTTAAGCAGGACAATGAAATTATTTATCTTATTTTGAAAGCTCACTCTTCCTGCTTGTTAGATTATAGATTGACAAGAGCAGAAGTCGGGAGACCAAATTAGTAGGCTACTTTACAGGCCAGGTGAGAAAGGATGCCTGCTTTGGATAAGGTGGTCTCAGTGGAGCGAGGGAGAGATGCCCAGATTCAGGATCTATTTTCTTGGCAGAGAAAACAAAACTTGCTGGTGGATTGGATGTGAGGTATGAGGAAATGAATAGAATCCAATGGGGTAGATGCTGGTTCCGTTTACTGAGATGGGAAATCTGAAGGAGGAATAGGTTTGTGGAGGGAAATGAAAAGATCGGTCTTATCCTTACTTTGTCTGAAATGTCTGTGAAACATCCAAATGGAAATGCAAGACCAGGCATGGTGGCTCATGCCTGTAATCCTGGCACTCTGGAAGGCTGAATCAGGTGGATTGCTTGAGCTCAGGAGTTCGAGATCAGCCTGAGCAAGAGTGAGACTCTGTCTCTAAAAACTACACAGGTGTTGTGGTGGATGCCTGTAGTCCTTGCTACTCAGGAGGCTGAGGCAAGAGGATCGTTTCAGCCTAAGAGTATGATGCTATAGCACACTACAGAGGGTGACAAACTGAGACTCTGTCTATAAATAAATAATATATCACTGAATGCTGAGCGTGGTGACTCATGCCTGTAATCTTTGCATTCTGGGAGGCTGAGGTGGGTAGATTGCTTGAGCTCAAGAGTTCGAGACCAGCCTGAGCCAGAGCAAGACCCTATCTCTAAAAACTAGCCTGGCATTGTGGCAGATACCTATGGTCCCTGCTTTTCAGGAGGCTGAGGCAAGAGGATCTCGTGAGCCCAAGAGTTTGAGGTTGCTGTGAGCTATGACGCCAAGGCACTCTATCCAGAGTGGCAAAGTAAGACTCAGTCTCAAAACAAACAAACAAACAAAAACCACAAAGAAAATCCCAAATGGAAATGAAAGAAAATCTTTAGATAAATAAGCATGGAATATGGAGTATGTATTTAACAGTCTTTTTTGAATTTGCAGCCTGCCTGTGGAAACGTAAAAACAAGTCCTAGGATAGGCCAGAGAAGATACTGCTCCTTTTTCTGGGGGCTGGCAGAGTTTCCATACAAAGGTCCAGACACCCAGCACTCACGGGGGTTTGGCAGCAGTGTGGATAGCAGTGTGCATCATTGCACGTAGTAGGTGGGCTTTAAAGAGTTGGAAAGGTCAAGCAAGGTGCAAATTGCTATTTGTCACTAACTTAACATTTTTTTAATTTTCCAAGTGCCTTTGCTTCAATTTTGAATGATCTCCCCTTGCCTAGTGTGAAGTTTCTAGTTCTCCTTCCTCCTTTCTCCCTGCCTCCCAGGCTTCTCTTTGTGGATTCTTCTTTTCTCTCCTCTCCCCTCCCATCCTCTCCCCTCCTCTTCTCTTCTCTTTTTTTTCCTTTTCTTTTTTACAGAGTCTCGCTTTGTTGCCCCCGGTAGAGTGCAGTGACATCACAGCTCACAGCAACCTCCGACTCCTGGGGTCCACTGATCCTCTTGCCTCAGCCTCCCAGAGTGCTAGGATTCTAGGCATGAGCCACCTCACCTGGCCCTGTGTACTGTTTTCAAAAGTCCTGAACCTTCAAGGTAAAATACTTTATTATTTTTTGAGACAGAATCTCACTCTGTTGCCCAGGTTAGAGTGTGTGGCATCACAGCTCACAGCAACCTCAAACTCCTAGGTTTAAGAGATCTTCCTGCTTCAGGCTCCTGAGTAAATAATTTTTCTATTTTTAGAAGAGACAGGGGTCTCATTCTTGCTCAGGCTGATCTCGATGAGTTCACATGATCCTCCTGCCTCAGTGTCCTGAGTAGGTGGTACTACAGGTGCCTGCCACCATTCTCAGCTCTTTTTTTCTTTCTTCTTCTTCTCCTTTTTTTAAACATAGTCTCACTTTGTTGCCCCAGACTAGAGTGCCCTGCTGTCATCACAGCTCACAGCAACCTCAAACTCCTGGGCTCAAGTGGTCCTCTTGCCTCAGCCTCCAGAGTAGCTGGGACTATAGGCGCCTGCCACAATGCCTGGCTAGTTTTTAAGAAATAGGGTCTCACTTGCTCAGGCTTGTCTTGAACTTCTGAACTCAAGCGATCCACCTGCCTCGGCCTCCCAGAGTGCTGGGATTACAGGCATGAGACACCATGCCTGACTGCCAAGCTAAATTTTTTAATTTTTAGTAGAGGCAGGGTCTTGCTTTTGCTTGAGGATGTTCTCAAACTTCTGACCTCAGGGAATCCAACTGCCTCAGTCTCCCAAAGGATTACAGGCATGAGTCTCTGTGCCCAGGCAAGGCAAAATACTATAGTCTGCCCTTGGAGGATTTTTGGATGCTGGAGAAGTTCTCTAAGAGAGCACAGGAGATATATAGCTCACCTCTCCTACTTCTGAAAAGTTGAGGATGGAAACAAAGAGTGAGACAGGCAAGAGGCCAGGTTGGAAGGAGCAGTTTTAGGTCAGGTAGTCACGTGGGCTGGGCTGGGAGTCTCACATCAAGAGCTGTTTCCACCCATTTGCAGGGGCTGGAGGAAGCACCCCTGAGCACAGCTCCCTGGGAGGTTGCCAAGTAAGGGTACAGAAATAGCTGGTCACGTGGGAGTCGGATATCTGGAGCCTGACCTGGCAGTGCCCGACGGCTCTTGGGTCAGGGTGACACTGGGGCAGGCTAGAGGGTGCGCCCACTTTGCCACAGACAGTTTTGATGGATTACTTTCTTGTTTCAGTAGTTCGTGATAACTTTCCTGAGGTCTTTTCTGAGTACAAGTTTAGTATATGCAAATATGTGAAAAGATCCCACTCTGCCTCTGATTTTGACATTGTGCTGACATCGCCATGCTAGTGCCTTCCTGGGGACAGTGCTCAGTGTCCATTACTTTCTGTCTTCTGCTAAACAGCTTTGCTGCCTTGCAGCATCACACTCAGCAGCTGCTGCCTCCTCATCCTGCTGTGGCCCAGATGTCCTCACTGGTGGTACTGCAGCGATGGGACTTCGCCAGAAGCCCTTCCTGTGAGATAGTCCTGGAGTCTGGGCAGCCCACACCAGATGACAAACCAAGCACCTTCCAGAAACCAGTGACCCATGGCCACTTTTGCTGCCTTCACCCTTCTTCCTCTTTCTTTAGCCTGAGCCACTTCTTTCAGATCCCTCTCAGGGCCCTGGTGAGCACAGTAAATCCCGTGTGCATAAAGGGGAGGTAGCTGAGAGAGTCTGTACCTCTGGGTTCTCTGTTATCACTGCCCTGGAGGACACAAACATTTGTACTCCAGGGAAGAACTGGGAAGCATAGTTGTACTCCAAACTGTGTGGGAGGCATCTGGTTACTCAATAGCAGAAGTACACATGAGCTACAGTATGAAGAAGTGACTTCTGTTAGGGGAGGTGGTGGGGAAAGCTTCCGAGCAATGCCTGAAGTACAGGCGGGAGTTTACAAGGACGGAATGGAGGAAGGGAGTCAGAGACGGGAAGACCAGCATGGCCCAAAGCGTTACTCACCCGTGACACGGTCCTGCAGCCTCAGTGAACTCAAAGGAGGGTGCGCCCACTTTGCCACAGTTTTGATGGATTACTTTTTTGTTTCGGTAGTTCGTGATAACCTTCCTTAGGTCTTTTCTGAGTACAGGTTTAGTATATGCAAATATGTGACAAGTACTTAGAATTGTGCCCGGCACATGATTAGCGCTATTTGGTTTGTCTGTTTGTTTTTAGGGGCTGGGTCTTAGTCCAAGGCCAACTTCTGGTACTTAAATAGATTAACTTTTCTCTTTATAAGATGTAAAAATATTCTCAAACTTAATTAACCATTCTTTCTTGTCTTATAATCTTGCCCACCTCAACCTCCATCCTGCAAAAATCCTGAACACTCTTTTTTTTTTTTTTTTCAGAGACAGCGTCTCCCTCTGTTGGCTAGAGTGCGGTAGCATCATCGTAGCTCAGTGTAACCTTAAACTCCCAGGGTCTAACAATCCTCATATTTCAGCTCCCCAGTAGTTGCCACCGCGCCCAGCTGCTTTTTTTTTTGTAAGGTGTGTGTGTGGGTCACCCTATGTTGCTCAGGCTGGTCTCCAACTCTTGAGCTCAAGGGGTCTTCCCACCTCGGCTTCCCAAAGTGCTAGGATTACCAGTTTAAGCCACCAAGCCCAGCCTCCCAGACACTCAATTTCAAAAGCCAAACATTTTAATGAGTCTACAGAGTAGCAGTAAACAAGTGCTCCCAACGGCAACATTAGAAGTTTGGGTCTGGGGGTAAATAATAGGCAAACAGTATGTTAAAATAAGACTTTAAAATTTTCATGTTATTTCCAAATTTCATTTCAAAGCTTTTTTTTTTTTTTTTTTTTAAATTTAAGTAGCTATTTGAGCCCCTAAGAAGATCCTCTGTAGCAGGTCGCCTCGAGGAGGGTGGCTCAGAGAACCGGGGAAGATGCGCAGAGCAGGGCTGGGTGTGGCGGTTCCCGCGGGCAAGTGCCACGTAGCCGGAGGCGCGCGAACTAATTTGACGTCTCGGACGGGCCAAGAGTGGGGGGAGGCGGGTCTGGATGCGAGGGCCGAAGGCGGAGGAGGAAGCAGACGTAGGAGCGCAGCAGTCCTGGGCCGGCGGGGCAGAGAGAGAGAAAGACAGACAGGCGGAGAGAGGGGCTGGACTCCCGGGCGCACGCGGGAACCAGGTCAGCAGAGGAAGGTCGTCGGCCGCCGCGCAGAGGCCCAGGCTCCCCGGGCGCGGCCGCGCCCCAACCTGGCCGCTGACGTCACGACGCCGAGGCGGACGCCGGGCCAATGGGAGGCCGTCGCGGGCAGGGGCGGGGCCCGGGAGCGGGGGCCAGGCGGCGCTGAGGCGGTTGGCGGAGTCCTGCTCGGCCGCGGCGGGGAGGACGAGCACCGAGCCGGCCGGCTGCCCGCCCTGCGCCGCCCGCCCGCCCGCCTCCCACCCACCGCATGGTGCCGGCTGCTCGCTGAGCGACGCGCGGCGGAGGCGGCTCGGCTCGAGGCTTCCCGTCGCCGGCACTTCCTCCCGCGGCGCCCGTGCGCGGCCGGCGGGGCTGCAGGGATGGCGGCCCCGGGGAGCGGCCGCGCGTCGGCGCCCCGGCTGCTTCTGCTCTTGCTGGTTCCGCTGCTGTGGGCCGGGGTCCGGGCTGGCCCCGACGAAGACCTTAGTCACCGCGACAAAGAAGCGGCGGCGCCTGCTCAGCAGCTGCAGCCGCAGCCGGCGGTCGCGCAGGGCCCCGAGCTGGCCCGGGCCGAGGTGAGCCGGCCGCGCCGGGGCGGCGGGGGACGGAATGGGCGCGGCTGCGGAGCCGGCCCCGCCGGGGACCGGGCTCGGGCCCGGGGTGGGAGCCGAGGGGCTGCGCTTTCTCCGGGCGAGGCCTGGCCTGGCGGCCCCGTGTGGAGGGCGGAGCGGCCGGCAGGCAGGGCCGGCCGGAGCCTGCGGTTGCCGGGGACCCAGATGCTGCGGCGGGCGCCGCGCTGCTCTGTTGGGGCCTAGAGGAGCTGGAAATCACATCCCAAGTGGAAACTTGAACAGAAGGCAGCTGGGAGGCTTTTTGTATTCCCTGAGGATACATGGCACCGACCCTTTCGGCCCTCAAACAGCTTATCCAAAACTGCTTACCCAAATTCAGCTAAGCATGGCCTGTGGTTTTTGCCAAATAAGTATGGATTATGAATCGTGACTCTCAGGTTTTTTAAACGTGCATTGGCTCGCAGAAAGTAGCCGTTAGGAACGCAGAGGAGTGATCAGTCTTTGACAGTACACAGGGCTGCAGCGGCTTGCGATGCCGAAACTAAATTTATAAGTAAACCGGGATCCTTTATTTTGTTTAGATATCAAATAATTTCTTAATCTGTATTAATAGAACCACTCCTTTCTTAGTCACTTGGCAGCGTTTCAAAATTTCTTCCCCCTGCTAGTCTTGGGCCCTTTCGCCATTTCCAGTTTTGAGTCCTCAGTTCAGACCTCCTTGGTCTTTCCCGGCAGGGGCGGGTCCGACTCCGCTCCCTCCTCCCCCCACCCCGGGCAGCCTCGAGCGTGTCTCCACCCAACTAATCTTCCTTCCTTAACCTCGACTTCTACCATCTTCTCAGGCATGTTTGGGGACTTGCTCCTGCGTGCTGATTTCAGTTCTGCCTTTTTAAGCAGGGTGATATTCAGGTTTAATGATTTTGCTGCAGCCGCCCTCCAGCCATATGCTATGCTCAAAAATGGATGTGCTTCAAGAACCTTTAGGGACCTGCCATGTGCTCCCTTGCCAGGCGCCTCTCTCCCCAACAAAAGACTTCCTCTTAAAAAAAAAGACCTGGAGAATCAGTGGATGACCTACTCTTTGTGAGGTCCTTTCCTAGTTGAGAGTAAGTTACTTTCCGTGTACTTGAATGTTACCTTGTTACACGTTTCACCCTGGGGCCCCACAGACCGCGTGCAGATTATTTGAGGACTGTTTTGCCTATCCGCGGTGTGGGCTATCTTGAAAAATATGCACAGACCTTTTTTTCTTTTTTGCTCATCAGCTGTCCTTAGTGTTTGTGTATTTAGTATGTGGCTTGAGACAAATCTTACCCTTCTAGTGTGTTTCAGAAAAGAAAAAAAGGTTGGATCCTCCTGGCAGAGGATGGAAATTTCTGAGAGATTGATCCTTGTTTTACTAAGCAAGAACCTTCTAAGAAATAGAGCTGTCCTGAATGTAGTAATCAATCTTGAGAAATAATGAAATTCTCCTTACTGGAAGTACTCAGGAAGAAGTTGAATAATTGATTACCTATTAGGAAATTCCTGCATGGGAAGGAAGCTGGGATTTAAAGCAATGCAAGTTAATATTGTGTGGCCTGACTGGGCACTTGCTCCAGCCGGTTAAGCAGGGGGAGCCGGTGCCATTCCCCTTACAGAGGAGGAAACCTGGGTTTGGAAGGAGTGTCATTCTAAAGCCACATAGCTGGAAACTCGTTTACAGAAGAATCAGAATTAGAATGTGGATCTGTGTCTTTCCAGGTTTTATTAGCATTCATTAGATCATACTAGAACTCTTTTAACCTATTTTATTTAATTGATTAATGAATGTTAGTGGTTTATTATTGTATAGTATGCTGACACAGGTCTTTGGTCCTGAAGGCTGCCTTCCCTTTCCCCTTTTGTGGGGTGGGATGACATTTTATTTCTGTCCTAGGGCGTGTTTACACATGCACACTGTTGCTTTGGGTTCTTGCAAGTTACCTACATGCTTTTATCTGCCCCACTAGCTTTTGAATGTCTTGAGAGCATGGCTGTGGCTTATTCTTTCTTTGTCTTTTCCATTCCTATAAGACCTTGCCTATTCTTGGCATTTATTAAGTAATTTTCTAGGAATGAATTGAAATGTTTTCATCTCAAGTTCTTATCAGCTGTTAAATACCTTTATGGAAAAAATGGCTGTAAAATTCAACCAGAATTAAAACGCGTTTTAATAGTATCTGTCTAGCCTTTTTTTAGTTATCATCTGCTGCCTGAAATGTTTATTCATTAATGGATTGGTGTTGATTTAGAAAATTTAGTTTCAGCTGATCATCTAGTTAATTCTAGGACTCTGTAAAGTTTTACAAAAGTAAGAAAAGATCAAAAGCATTAAATAATGTCCCACTGTAACAGAGATATGTAGTACAGTTCTGATCAGAGGTGTACAAGAAATGCAAGTTTTTTTTTTTTTTTTTTGGTTTGGGACTCAGTCACCCTGAGTAGAGTGCATTGGTGTCATAGCTCACAGCAACCTCAAACTCTTGGGCTCAAGCAAACCTCTTGTCTCAGCCTCCCAGGTAGCTGGGACTACAGGTGTCTGCCACAACCAACACCCAGCTAGTTTTTCTATTTTCAGTAGAGATGGGATTTCATTTTCCCCAGGCTGGTCTGGAATTCCTGAGCTTTAAGGGATCCTCCTGCCCTGGCCTCCCAGAGTGCTAGAGTTATAGGTATGAGCCACCCTGCCTGGCCAAGAAGTGTGAGTCTTTTATTTTTATATTTTTATTTTTTTCCCCCTCACCCTCTCACCCCAGCTTTTCCCAGCTCCGGAAGAGAAGGCCAAGTGAATCATTTAACGTGATGGGAAGCCAGAGCATTTGGTTCCCTAGTGGGGGCAGAGTAGTGAGTAGTCTTTCCTGTCTTCCTCTGCTGCCCTCCTGCCCCAGCCACATGCTCAGAAATGGGCTTCCCTTCACACGGCCTGCTTGTCACTCCTGGGCTCACTTGACCCTACTTGACATGTGTCCTTCTGAAGTGGAACGGAAATGCTGGTTCACAAAGTTGATTCTTAGTGGTCATCTAGTCCTCCATCATTTAGCTCAGTATTAGAGGTTTATTTTAAAACAATAACTAGTTGAGGTTAAGTAATTTTGAGATTGAGAGTGAGAGATTATTCAGGCATCTCAGCAGTTCTAGTCATCTTGTGATTTTAAAGGTAGAAAATTGCCATCAGTATAGCTATCAATACCCTTTTAAGGCAGCTAGGAAAAAAAATGCAGTTGTGCAAAATAAAGACCTATAAGTGGTCTCAAGAATCCTTATTTTTAAAACTAGAGGTGTGGGCCGGGTGTGGTGGCTCACATCTGTAATCCTAGCATTCTGGGAGGCTGAGATGGATGCATTGCCTCAGGAGTTCCAGACAAGCCTGAACAAGAGTGAGACCCTGTCTCTAAAAAATAGCTGGATGTTGTGGCAGACACCTATAGTCCCAGCTACTCTGGAGGCTGAGGCAAGAGGATGGCTTGAGCCCAAGAGTTTGAGGTTGCTGTAAGCAATGATGCCACAGCACTCTACCTGGGGTGACAAATTGAGACTCTGTCTCTAGAATAAAATAAAACTAGAGGTGTGGAGGGAAGGGGTGTGTGTAATATACTGTGTTCTTTTTCCATTTAATATTTTAATGTGTTCTTGGTCTGGTTCGTTATAGTTAGGCATTTATTCCAATCTTCTGTATAATAGCAAAATATAATTGTCTTGTTTTAATTATATTTTCATGTAAATTTTTGATAAGGCTCAAGTATTTTTTTCCTTTCTATGGTCCTGTAAAATGTTGAAATATTTTTCTTTTATGTGTTTTTTAAACTGTATAAGTGTCATTGGCTTTTTTGGGTCCAATTTGTGGAGGTAAAAAATGATCAAAATACAGTTTAACAGGTATATAAGCAGGGGTTCAGCATTGCTGAGTACCTGATTTCAACCGATTTGCTTTACAGCTACATGCAGTAGATCTTTCAAGAGGGTAGGACATTTAAATTTAACCTTTTTAATGCTACTACCAGAGTTGACTGCTGAAAATGGAGGGGGATTGGAAAGGGAGGCAGCAACTTTTATTAGGACTTTCTACATTGTGTATTTATTTTCTCTATAATCAGGCTCAAAAGAAGTTGGGGGAATTCACTCTAAAGTTACAGTCTTGATTAAACCTCAAATTACAAATCCATGAAAAAAAGCTGCTGTCAATTACTTGGATCCTTCCTTTTATGCAGTTGATGTGTCTGGTGACTTTACGTTTTTTTTCTTAATCATTCCCTGAGCAGAGTATGTAATTCAGAAAGCATAAGTTCCTTTAGTTGAGGGAGATTGGATACATTTAATAAAAGTAATTTGTAATTTATTGTATATTCTGAAAGTCCAAAGAGCTATACTAGTTGTATAGCACTGTTAATAAAGCCACAGATTTCTATTTCCTGACCCAGTATAAGTTCTTGTTAACATATTTTTACTTTACTGTTTTTTGGCATTTTCTTTCTTTCTTTCTTTTTTTTTTTTTTTTGAGATATATTCTCACTCTATTCTCACCCTGGGTAGAGTGCTCTGGCCTCACAGCTCACAGCAACCTCAAAATTTTGGGCTCAAGCGATTCTCTTGCCTCAGCCTTCTGAGTAGCTGGGACTACAGGTGCCTGTCACAACACCCGGCTATTTTTAGAGATGGGGTCTCGCTCTTGTTCAGGCTGGTCTGGAACTCATGAGATCAGGCAGTCCACTTGCCTCAGCCTTCCAAAATGCTAGGATTATAAGCATGAGCCACCTTGCTCATCCTAAGCATTCATTTAAATTAAAATATGGCCAGGTACAATGACTCACACCTGTAATCTTAGCACTTTGGGAGGCTGAGGCAGGAGCCTCCCTTGAGCCCAGGAGTTTGATAACAGCCTGGGCAATAGGGTGAGACCCCATCTGTATAAAAATTTTAAAAATCAGCCAAGTGGATGGGCACTCTGAGAGACTGAAGGGGGTGGATTGCCTGAGCTCAAGAGTTCGAGACCAGCCTGAGCAAGAGCAAGACCGGGTCTCTTAAAAAATAGCCTGGTGTTGTGGCAGGCACCTGTAATCCCAGCTATTTGGGAGGTTGAGGTAAGAGGCTCACTTGCGCCCAACAGTCTGAGGTTGCCGTGAGCTATGATGCCATATCACTCAACCGAGGGCGACAAAGTGAGACACAACAACAAATTAGCCAGGTGTAGTGGTACATGCTTGTAATCCTAGCTACTCAGTGGGAGGCCCAGGCAGGAGGATCACTTGAGCCTAGGAGTTCAAGACCGCACTGAGTTCTGATTGCACCACTGCACTGTAGCCTGACAGAGGAAGATCTTGTCTCTAAAAAAGTGAAAATGCATTTTATAAAAACTTATTGCTAGATATATATTCTAATATGAATTAACAAGTAACATTAATAAAAATGGAATATTTAAAAAACAGTGAACTAGATAGCAGAGTAGTGCAGTGGAAGTATGCTAGCCCCAGAACAGACAATGAACTAAACCAGCCGCAAAGAAAGACATAATCATAATAGTGAAAATTTACAATAACATTATTTTATCTTTAATTTTAATGAAATCTTTTGAAATCAAGTTTACCTCTGGTGTCATCATTTAAGTTGCATTTATATTTTTATACAAGTTTTTACTCTCCCTGATGTGAAGCTAATTCTGAGCATTGTCTTCTGACTTCTTTATCTTCAGATCTCACCCCTTGTTGAATAACTTTGGTTGAGCAACTTTGGTTTGTTTTTTCTTTTCTTTTTTTTTTTTTCTTTTTGCAGGGACATCATTCTTTTTCTTGGTAGCAAGCTGTAGATTTTGTTTCAGAGAAAACATCTTCATCTGTAGTTTCATCCAGTGTAGATGGAGATTCTGGTGCAGGTGTCTTTCAGTTTCAGTATGGTTACATTTTTTGTGTTCATTTGAACTTGAAGTAGAATAGGAATTTTTTTTTCTTTGTTGTTCTTAATTTTGAAAAAAATAATTTTTCAATTTGGAATCAAAATTTCAACTTTCTGTAGAGAAGTTTTATTTAGTAATTTTTTTTTAAATTACAAATTGCTGATCCTGCCCTCAAGGTGTAAAATAAGTTGTATTTTAGATACTAAAATACTGAAATGGTGGTGTTTATACCAAGAAAAACACTAGGATTTCAGCTTGGCCCCCTTTGCTCAGTGCTTAGGGTGCTGGCCACATACGCTGGGGCTGACGGGTTCGAACTCAGCCTGGGCCTGCTGAACAGTGACAACTACAACAAAAAAAGAGCCAGGTGTTGTGGCAAGAGCCTGTAGTCCTAGCTAATTGGGAGGCTGAGGTAAGAGAATCGCTTAAGCCCGAGAGTTTGAGGTTGCTGTGAGCGATGATGTTATAGCGCTCTACAGAGGATGACATAGTGAGACTGTGTCTCAAAAAAAAAAACAAAACTGTAGTATTTTGCTACTTATTGTGGTAAAGCACTGTATAACTGGACAGTGGGATATTCAACTTGGCGTTGTATTCACTGCACCTGAGCGTCACGTGTGCATCTAACTGCCCACTTCTCTGCGCCCCTGTTTTCTGCTGAACTCAGCTCAAGTGGTTCTCCCTTGGCTTCCCAGGGTGTTAGGATTATAGGCACGAGCCATCAGTCCTGGCTTTAGCTATATGAACTTGGCAGAATTATTCAGTCTCATGTGGCCTCAGTTTCCCCTCATGTGTTAATTTGGGATAATAGTTCTGTATGTTTTTCAGTATCAGGTAAACAAGGTCCATGAAAATACCTGGTCAGTAGCTCAGACATTAAGTGAAGCACTGCAGGTGGTCAAGGTAAGACGTCACTGAGCTACTGACTAGCTGCCATGTATGTTTTTTTTTTTTGAGCCAGAGCCTCAAGCTGTCAGCCTGGGTGGAGTGCTGTGGCATCACAGTTCACAACAACCTCCAACTGCTGGGCTCAAGCGAGTCTCCTGCCTCTACCTCCCAAGTAGCTGGGACTACAGGTGCCCGCCACAATGCCCAGCTATTTTTTGATTGCAGCCATCATTGTTGTTTGGTGAGCCCAGGCTGGATTTGAATCTGCCAGCTCAGGTGTATGTGGCTGGCGCCTTAGCCGCTTGAGCCACAGGTGCCGAGCCTAGCTGCCATGTATTTTCATGTGTTCATAAAATGAGCCTTAGTCTTGGGCAGCGCCTGTGGCTCAGTGGGTAGGGCGCTGGCCACGTATACTAAGGGTGGCAGGTTCAAACCTGACCCTGGCCAAACTGCAACAACAACAAAAAATAGCCGGGCGTTGTGGCTAAGTAGCCTGTGATCCCAGCTACTCAGGAGGCTGAGGCAAGAGAATCACCTAAGCCCATGAGTTGGAGGTTGATGTGAGCTGTGACGCCACGGCACTCTACTGAGGGGGATAAAAAAAAAAAAAAAAGAGCTTTAGTCTGTAGGTAAGGAGGAAAAAAGAAAAACAGAAATAAAAACTGTCTCATCTAAAGACTAAGGCTCATTTTATGAACTTTATCTCTTTGACTTATGCCTTGGAAATCTCATGTACTTGCAAAGCTCTAGCTGATGAATTTGGGTTGCGGTGACCGGATGCACCAGGTCCCCACCTGGCGTCCTCAGTGGGGTCAGCAGGTCCTCATGACATTTTTCTTCAAGGCACTTCTTTATACATTGGTGAGAAAAACAAACTGGTTTTGTTATACATCATTTTGCTCGAAGTCTGTTTCCAAGAAAATGTACCCAGGATGTCCCATGAGGACTTACTGTCCCAGCCTAGACTCTGGTGACCCATTTTTGATGATCTCCTGGAAACCTTCATTTGAAATACTTTTGTCACCTCAAATTGAATGTGTCTGAAACCAAAGCCCTTGTACTTATTCCTCTTCCCCACATAACCTTTCAGGAGTACTGATATTTTCCCCCTTAGCTGGAAAGAAAATCCTGCCACCGTGCTTGGTACCCCCACCCCAAAGGTCTGTTGAATTTTTTTTTTCATCATGTGCAGAATTCTTTCCTGTAATTTGTCTTCAACTGTGGTCTGGTACAGCTGACCTCCAACTGATTGGTACAGTGGATGTGGTCTCCACTCTGGGGGCCCCGATTTCTCATTGGTCACAGTGCCTTAGTCACGTTTATGTCATACGCTCAGAAACTTTTAAAGGCTTCCCCTCAGTCCATAGACATACAGGGTTTTAGGTCTGGGCCCAATTTATCTTTCTCATCTTGCCCCCACCATTCGTCTCAGGGTTTACTCCTTGTTCTCAGAACATGCCTGTTTCTTTCTCATCGTCAGTCTAGGGAAGAGGTGAATGAGCAGATGGGCCACTTCAGAGTGACTAGTAGTGAATCCCACTGAAACTTTCAAGGAGTCTTACAAAGTGAATCTCAGAACTGACTTTGCTGTTGGTCACAGGTTGCCCCACAGGTGCGAACGCCGCCTGACGTCCAGGTAGTGAGTGCAGAGCAGTCCTTTCCGGTGGGACCTGCCTGAAGCCACAAACAGCCTGTAAGAAGTTGGGTCAAGAGGCTTTTGGAGTGGTGCAGGTCAGGGGTCTGTAATTGTGTACATGTTAAAAAAAATCCAAAAGGACAGAAAAATATAGAGGTAGAAGTTGTGTTTCTTTTCCTTCTATGCTAGAAAAAATTTATTGACCTCTTCTGATGATTCTGGTTCCTGTCCTGGGAGGACCCGAGCGTGACTTGACTCTTGAGATCTGGTGTGCGTTTACAGTGGCGCCTGCCCTGTGTCCCTGGCTGCGCCGCTCCTCCCCCACACTCAGACGTGCACAGATGAAATACGTGTACTTTTTCAACTTAAAATTATCTTAATGATTTTTCCACATTAGTATATATATGGAACATTCTTATTTTAGGTCCATAATATTCCATTTGGATCTACCTACTGAGGAACTAGTTTCCTATTGATGGAGCTTTAGTTATTTTGTTTCCTTTTTAATTAGGACTGATAGCCTTACATTTACACATGCTTTGGAACACAGACTGAGTGTCCTCCTCAGGCTTTGTTCCTGTTCTCAAGTAGTAGTGTTTTGGCTATATTGGGCTAAAAAAAAATTATTAAAAAAAAATTTAACCCAGTTTTACTTTTTAAAATAATGGCTGCCAGAAAACATAGAACTGTGTTATGCAGCCCCTCTTGGGGCTTGTGTTATTTTTATTAGACAGCACTGTTGACTTGTCCTTCAGGATGGAGGGGAAGTTTTGTTTTGGAAACTGGTATGTGATTAGACAGGGAGTGCTGGAGAATTACTGGTCTTGGTATATAAAGCCCAATACAGTTTCTTAAACAGTGAAGTGACAGGATGAAATTAGTTTTAGGAAGATTAAGCAGGTCATATTATGTGGTGCAACTGAAACTTAACTCTTACTGAGTGTTTGCTATATATTAAGCACCATACCCAATGGCTTTATTTGTTGAATTTAATCTTCACAACTGTGTGAGGTATAGGTGGTTCTTACCTTATGATGAACTTGAGTCATAAGAGTGTGCTCGTTGGCCCAGTGTCACAGAGTGCCTGATAATGGCTTGGATGTGAACCTGGGCAGTCTGATTCCAGAGCCATATGTAACACACCATGTCTCTGTGAAGATGAATTAGACAATGGAGATAATCTTTGTACTTAGCAATAAATGTGTGGTAACTGAACATTTTCCAATCCTATTAATATTTTAATAAAAACCAATTTTTTTAGTGGCGTCTCCCATAATACCTGGCTATTATCTTTAGAGATGGGGTCTCAGTCTTGCTCAGGCTGGTCTTGAACTCTTGAGCTCAAGTGATACAGCTGCTTTGGCCTCCCAGAGTGCTGGGGTTATAGCCGTGAGCCACCGCACTGGGCCTTGTTTTACATTCTTAGCACCATGGTTGGTTGTTTACTAACATAATTTTGCCCGGCCAGTACTGGCTCAACATGTAACAAAAGCTCTAAGTTGATTTTTCCTAGAGGTTTTAAGGTTTTAAGAATATATAGCCTTGGGTGGCGCCTGTGGCTCGGTGAGTAGGGCGCCAGCCCCATATACCGAGGGTGGCAAGTTCAAACCTGGCCCCGGCCAAACTGCAACAAAAAATAGCCTGATGTTGTGGCGGGCGCCTGTGGTCCCAGCTACTCAGGAGGCTGAGGCAAGAGAATTGCCTAAGCCCAAGAGCTAGAGGTTGCTGTGAGCTGTGATGCCATGGCACTCTACCGAGGGTGATAAAGTGACACTCTGTCTCTTAAAAAAAAAAGAACATATAGCCTTTTGTTTTACAATCATGTGTTGCTAAGCAGTGGGGATACAGTCTGAGAAATGCTTAAGAAGCACATCATTAGGCAGTTCTGTCGTCATGCTAGCACCAGGGGCTCAATACACAGACCTAGACACGGAACCCCCTACACACCTGGGCTCTGTCGTGCGGCCTGCCGCTCCTGGGCTACCAGCCTGCAGAGCATGCTGCTGCACTGTGACAGTGGGTGGCCGTGCATCTAAACATGTCTAAACATAGAAAAGCTATGGTAAAAGTATAGTATTAAAATTTTGTGGGACCACCATTATACCGGTGGTCTTTGACCAAACCGAATGAATGTACACATGACGGTACTATCAAAACAAATTTTATTGTATCTCTATATTTCACAGAGGAACAGAGATAAAATAATGTGGCCAGGATTTTATGGCTGGGAATTATAAAACTCAGAGACTATGTATTTGTGATTACTGTTGTGTTTGATTTAAAAAGTATGTTCCATTATTGAGCTATACAGGTATTTCTTACAACTCTCACTCCTAGCCACAGGCTATATGGGCTGCAACAGAACTTAGTTGAAAGGCCTTTATTTTTTAGGATGCCTAATGTCCACAAGATATTGAAAGAGAAAGGAAGTTTTTTTTTTTTTTTTTTTTTTTTTTTAGACAGGGTCTCACTACGTGGCCCTCAGTAGACTGCTGTGGCCAGCTCAAAGCAACCTCTAACTCTTGGGCTTAAGCAGTTCTCTTGCCTCAACCTCCCAAGTAGCTGGGACAACAGGTGCTCACCACAATGCCTGGCTATTTTTGTTATTGTTGTTTTTGCAGTTGTCATTGTTGTTTAGCTGGCCCAGGCTGGGTTTGAACCCTCCAGCCTGGGTGTATGGAGGTGCAAAGATAGGTTAAGCTCAGAACTTTGTTTTTAAGAGACAGAATCTCACTCTGTTGTCCTCCGTAGAGTGCTTTGGCATCACAGCTCACAGCAACCTCCAACTCCTGGGCTCAAGTGATTCTCCTGCCTCTGCCTCCCAAGTAGCGGGGACTACAGGCCCATCACAACACCCAGCTAGTGTTTAGAGACATGGTCTAGATTCTCCTGCCTCTGCCTCCCAAGTAGCGGGGACTACAGGCACCCATCACAACACCCAGCTAGTGTTTAGAGACATGGTCTAGATTTTGCTCAGGCTAATCACAAACTGACCTCAAACAATCCACCTGTCTCAGCCTCCCAGAGTGCCAGGATTCCAGGCATGAGCCACCTCACCTGGCCCTGTGTACTGTTTTCAAAAGTCCTGAACCTTTAATAAAGTAAAATACTTAATTATTTTTTTTGAGACAGAATCTCACTCTGTGATGCCATGTCACTCTACCAAGGACGACAGAGTGAGACTCTGTCTCTAAAAAAAAAGAAAAATCCTGAGCTTAAGCTATCTTTGCACCTCCACCTCCCAGAATGCTAGGATTACAGGTGTGGGCCACTGCATCTGGCCTGTAACTGATGGAGTGGTAATGGAGAGGAAGTGGACACCTTCAGAAGTGATTTATCTAGCCCAGAGTTTTGCAGTTGTAGAACTATCAGTGTGTTGGGTAGATGATTCTTGTTTGTGGAGGGGCTGCCCTGTACGTTTGTGGGACGCGTAGCCGCTTGTCTCGCCGCTCCCCACTGGATATGAGTAGTGTCCTTTCTCCAGGCTTAGCCAGATGTCCCCTGGGAGACAGAATTGCTCTGGTTGGGAAACTTGTCTCGCTCACTTCCTGTAGTGGTCACTGCCTTCTCTGGGACTTGGGGAAAGAGAATTCGCCACCTTGTCCAGCAGTGCATTTCAGCTTCATCTGGTTCTTTGAGATAGAAATCTTCTCTCTATTAAGCTAAAAACTGCTACCTCTAATTTTTTATTCTGCCTCTTGGGACCACATAGAGGCAAAAGAGTGATAGACTCACCTATAGACCTTCCCAGTTATTGAAACTTGTCATTTTTGGTTTGTTGTGGGATTATGTTAGAGCCAAGTTAGCAACTTTTTGTAATGGGCCAGAGAGTAAATGTTTTAGGTTTTTCAGGCCACATAATTTCTAGGCTACATAGAGTCTCTGTTGCATAATCTTCCTTTTTTTCTTCTTTCCCTCCTTTCTTCCATTCTCCCACACACCATCCTGCCCCTTTTCTTTTCATCTTTATTTTTTTTACCTCTTAAAAATGTAAAAATTACTCTTCACTCGCAGGCAGGGTTGGCCTGGCAGTGACTTGCCAGCCCCAGGTTTCAGACGTTCTCCCTGTCTGCTGAGTCTCAGAGGTGCCTCAGGCCGTTGCCAGAACTTTGGGGAAGGGCTGAGCAGCACGGAACAGTATTGGACTTTCACTAACTCTACAAAGCAAAGTGCTTACTGCTTTTTTTGAGCTTTGTCACATTTTCGACTTAATGTTGACCAAGATGCTGGTTTTTGTCTTTTTTATTAAGAAGCCACTTTACCTTCTAGGATACAATTAGACTTCAGCATAGGATTATTCATACTTCGAGCTATATTAAGCCTTGTTTTAATGAGCACCAACTCCTGCTCTAGCCTGTGGAGAGCTTTCTGGATTCTCCTTTGTCTTTTAAACTGTTAATGAAATTTGTCTCATCTTCATATCACTTTGATAAACATACCTGGGTCTTCCACCCAAGTTACCAATAAAAATTTATATGAGACATAGCTAAAAACCAAATCTCAAATCTCAGATACTTGAAACATAAGGTAACTTCAATTCATAGATATAGCTGGCCTCTATAAATTGTTTTGGTGACTCATACATAGACCTGCATTATACCTGCCGGGTATCACTTATCCAAAATGTTCCAAAATGCAAAACTTCTTGAGGGCTGACATGATGTTGAAAGGAAACCCTCATTGGAGCAGTCTGGATTTCAGATTTCCAGATTAGGGATGCTCAACTATAATACAAATATTCCAACATCCCCCTATATTGAAATTTGAAACACTTCTAGTTCTAAGAGTCTCAGTGAGGGACACTCAGCCTGCAGTAGCCATAGTGACAGGTTCTGTCAGTATCAATGGCTTTCAAAACAACTAGACAGTAAATAAGTCTAGTGACCATGATGAAAAAATAAAAGCAATCTTATTCACATGCAAAGTAAAAGAATTTTAAATAATGATTTTTTCCCCCAAAACTAACAGATACATATTTTTAATTTCAGAAAGGATTTACACCAGCAGCCCCAGTTCATACCAGTAAAGAAGATCCAGCTACCCAAACTAATTTGGGGTTCATCCATGCATTTGTTGCTGCCATATCAGTTATCATTGTATCTGAACTGGGTGACAAGACGTTTTTTATAGCAGCCATCATGGCTATGCGCTATAACCGTCTGACTGTGCTGGCGGGAGCAATGCTGGCCTTGGGGCTGATGACGTGCTTATCAGGTGAGCGCTGCTGCCTTCCAAGGGAGGGTGGGGGGCGTGGCTTGACTTGTTGAGTGGTTCACTTAGTTATATTGGAATTTGGTTAGCAAATGGTTTCAGTGCATAAATTCCTAAAAACCATGTTACACATTTTAAATCATTTTTAGCTATTCATAATCAAGATATATACTCATTTATTCACTGGGGTTTTTGTCTTTGCTTTTATTCTGTTTTAGCTTTTTTTTCTTTTCAGTCCAGGTAGTATTTATATTTGATACTTTAGAAATAAGACCCAAGGAATCACAGAGAATTGCATATTTTTCTGTTAAAGGAGATTTGGGATGTAATTAATAACTTAGGTATAATTTTCAGTTTATTTTATTAAACTGTTCTTACGCATAAGGTAAGGAGTGTTAGGATTACAGGCGTGACCTACTGCACCTGACTCTAGTTTTTCTATTTTTCGTTAGAGACCGAGTCTTGTCTTGCTCAGGCTGGTCTTGAACTCCTGAGCTCCAGCAGTCTACCCATGTGGGCCTCCCAGAGTGCTGGGATTATAGATGTGAGCCACTGCTCCTGGCCCCTGTCATATTTTTCCTCTTACATATTTTCATGTATTTTCTTCATACAGTTTTACCCTGATTATTATGAATTTTTGCTTCAAAGTCTTTTATGGATTACCCCATCATATTTATTTGCAGTAAAAACATGCAAATAGTATAATTGAATTTTAAGATTTTGAAAATTTCCTTGGTTAAGACTCTAAATGTTAACACTACGGATTGAGTTATAGTTACTATCAGTACACAATTGATCAAAGCAAAATATATCAAAAGTTTAAATATTTAAACATTTTTTAAATTGCAAATACATCTCTTAATGAGATGATAAGGCTGTTCTTTTTAAATTAGTTTATATGCCCATGAGTGAATACTAATTACTGATAGAATGAATTAGGATTTACATAAACACTGAATTTTTTTTTTTAAGTAGATGTAAGGGGAATGTATTCACTGGCCTGAAAAAAACAAATAGATGTGAGAGCCAAGAAATTTTTGTTTTAAGCATGTCACTGAGTTCAGTACTCTGTGCTAGGTGCTAAAAATCGCATGCTGGTCTGTCATCAAAAGTGACTTTTATGACTTACCACCTGACAGTTCACTAAGTTTTCTGTCAACTTTGTTGGAAGTTAGAAACCATGTTTTTCTAAAATTTACCAAATGAATATTCTTATACATGTTGTCTTTTACTTAGAATTAAAAGTACCTTGTTTAAATTATTTAGAAATGATTGAGAAAATTGAAATATTGTTAATTTCAAATTGTTTATTTGGCAATGAAGTATTTCAGTGTCAGAGGAGAGGCTTCCAGAGCAAGAGGAAATAGGGGACAGTAACCAAAGGAAGAGAAAAGAGTTGTGTTGTCAGAGGGAACTTTGTTCTCTATAGAGTTGTCAAAGCAGAAAAGGTAGGATTATAAGTTTCACTAAATAACATTTTGTTTAAGATTGAAGATAAAGAAAACTAAATTATAGGACATTTAAAAATATTACATTTCATTTTTTTTTTTTTTTTTTTTTTTTAGAGACAGAGTCTTTATCACCCTCGGTAGAGTGCCATGGTATCACAGCTCACAGCAACCTCCAACTCCTGAGCTTAGGCGATTCTCTTGCCTCAGCCTCCCGAGTATCTAGGACTATAGCCGCCTGCCACAATGCCCGGCTATTTTTTTTGTTGCAGTTTGGCTGGGGCTGGGTTCAAACCTGCCACTCTTAGTATATGGGGCCAGCACCCTACACTGAGCCATAGGCACCGCCCTTCATTTTTACATTTTAAAAATATTTTATGGAAATAATTTTTAAACATCTTTTTTTTTTGGCTGGGGCTGGGTTTGAACCTGCCACCTCCGGTATATGGGGCCTGCACCCTACTCCTTGAGCCACAGGCACCTCCCGGAAATAATTTTTAAATTTACAAAGCTACACAAATAAAATAAGGAATACCTATGAACATTTGCCCAGATTTAGCTTTGTTAATATTTTACCCCGTTTGCTTTAGCATTTGTGTTTGATCAGTGTAAATAAAATTTTGTATCTATGTACACACATCATTTAATTATTTCTAGACATACCTTGTCTACATATAATTTATATATCTGTGGGTTATATATATGTGTACAAATACATACACATCGAAATTTTATCAACCATATTTTAATTTTGTCAATTTACCAAATATTCTGTTTTTTCCCTCTAGTACAGGATTCAATCTAGATCAGATTTAGTTATTATCTTTTTTTTTTAAATTTCAGGTTAATGTGAGGGTACAACCAAGTTACAGTATTTGGCTCTGTTAAGTAGAGACCCTCTTGTAGTTGTGTCCCTGCACCCCTGTGTCCATTAAGGGGGAGACCACCGATCCCCCTTCCCTCAATTTGAATTGAAGTGAGCTTTTCTCCTTTGTGGGTGTGTTATTAGTTCACCTACTGACTTCATGTTAGTATTGAGTACATTGCATGTTTGTTTTTCCGTTCTTGTGATACTTTACTAAGAAGAATGTGTTGCAGCTCCATCCAGATTAATACAAAAGATGTAAAAGGGAAACCCAGGAATGGTATACATGTACCATGAAATACCATGCAGCCATAGTTATTATCTTTTTAGTCTTTTAATCTGAAATATTTCCATAGCTGTTTAAAATGTTTCTTATGACATCAACGTTTTTTGAAGAACGCAGTGTCCTTCACCTCCCCTAGTGGGCTAGTCTTCATTTTGTGTCTGTCTGAGGTTCCTCACGCATCCTTGACTAGGAAAGTGCACAGACACACTGTGTCCCTCCAGAGTAGCAGTCCTCAACCTTCCCAGCGCCACGACCCTTTAGTACAGTTCCTCATGTTGTGTGACCCCCAACCATAAAATTATTTTCGTTGCTACTTCATAACTATAATTTTGCTGCTGCTATGAATCGTAATATAAATATCTGATATGCAGGATGTAATTTCATTGTTACAAATTGAATGTAATTAAAGCATAGCGATTAATCACAAAAACAATATGTAATTATATATTGTGAAATATCTATTTCTAATTACAAATAAATGAAATTTTGTCTTGAAGCATAGTGTAGCATGGGTAACAGTCTTAATGTAACACCAGTAAACTACATTGCTACATTTTGTGACAGTATGCATA
>CAUYRH010079684.1:0-32002 GCA_963574655.1 Perodicticus potto
AACCTCCAATTCCTGGGCTCAAGCGAGTCTCCTGCCTCCGCCTCCCAAGTAGCTGGGACTACAGGCGCCCGCCACAACGCCTGGCCATATTTTGGTTGCAGCCGTCATTATTGTTTGGCAGGCCCGGGCTGGATTCGAACCCGCCAGCTCAGGTGTATGTGGCTGGCACCTTAGCCCGTTGAGCCACAGGCGCCGAGCCTATCGAAGACCTTTTAACTTTACTTTTTTTTTTTTTTTTGAGATAGAGCCTCAAGCTGTTGCCCTGGGTAGAGTGCTGTGGCATCACAGCTCACAGGAACCTCCAACTCCGGGGCTCAAGCGAGTCTCCTGCCTCTGCCTCCCAAGTAGCTGGGACTATAGGTTGCAGCGGTCATTATCATTTGGTGGGCCCCAGGCTGGATTCGAACCCGTCAGCTCAGGTGTATGTGGCTGGCCCCTTAGCTGCTTGAGCCACAGGCGCTGAGCCTTTACTTTTAATTAATTAATTATTTTTTGAGACAGAAAGAGTCTTGCTCTGTCAAATGGGCTGGAGTGCAGAGAGTTATGATCATAGGCTCACTTTAACCACCTCCTGGAACCACACCTCCTGGGCTCAAGTGATCCTTTTGCTTCAGCCTCCCAAGTAGCTAGGACTACAGATGCCTGCCATACCACGCCTGGCTAATGTTTCTAGAGATGGAGTCTCACTCTCGTGCAGGCTGATCTTTTTTTTTTTTGAGACAGGTTCTCACTTTGTCGCCCTTGGTACAGTGCTGTGGCATTACAGCTCACAGCAACCTCAAACTCTTGGGCTTAAGTGATTCTCTTGCCTCAGCCTTCCAAGTAGCTGGGACTACCAGTGCCCACCCCAATGCCCAGCTACTTTTAGAGATGAGGTCTCGTTCTGACTCAGGCTGGTCTCAAACTCCTGAGCTCAGGCAGTCCACCTGCCTCGGCCTCCCAGTGTGCTAGGATTATAGGCGTAGACCAGCAGGGTGGTCTTGAATTCCTGACCTCAAGCATTTCTTCTACCCATTTAGGTCTTTAATTCATCTTGAATCCATCTGTGTAGGTTTGACTGGGATCCAAGGTTGTCTCCTTATAGAGAACTAGTTTTCCTATTGCCATTTATCAATCTCTCCTTACCACGATGATATGTAGTGCCACCTTCATGATATATTAAGTTCCCAGTTGGGTCTGAATTCTCTATTGATATTTCACATGTTTACTCTGTTTTTTAGCCAGTATCAAATCATCTAGTTTTTATTTACATTTTGTCATTTGGTGGGGCAGTGTTATTGCCTACGCTTTATTCTCCCCTCCTTCCTGTCCCTGCTTGATTGTCTTACTTTGTTTCTTGCATAACATTTTTAGAGTAAATTTGTTGAACTAACAAGGCACATACACACACACACAAAAACAATAGAAAATAAGGCAAAACTGGAATGCTAAATGGGATTGTATATTGAATTCATAGATTAATTTGGAAATACATATTTCTCTATATCTTTATTCATGTTTTAAGTTTTATCTGTAGAATTCTTTTTTTTTTTTTTTCTGAAACAGAGCCTCAAGCTGTCGCCCTGGGTAGAGTGGCATCATAGCTCACAGCAATCTCCCAACTCTTGGGCTCAAGCGATTCTTCTGCCTCCGCCGCCCAAGTAGCTAGGACTACAGGTGCCTGCCACAATACCCTGCTATATTTTGGTTGCAGCTGTTGTTTGGCAGGCCCAGGCTGGATTTGAACCCGCCAGCTCAGGTGTATGTGGCTGGTGCCTTAGCCGCTTGAGCCACAGGCGCCGAGCCATATATGTAGAATTCTTAATCAAAAATACATAATTCTTAGCTACTTTATAATTTGTGTTGCTATTGTGAATATTGCCTTGATCATGTTGTTATATTTTCTAATTGGTTATTCTCTAGACATACATCTGATTGTGATGTTTATAGTTTGATTTTGTGTTTGTTCATCTGTTTGCACTCTTCGTTCTAATGGTACCCTGACTTTTTTTTTTGCGGTTTTTGGCTGGGGCTGGGTTTGAACCTGCCACCTCTGGCATATGGGGCTGGCGCCCTACTCCTTTGAGCCACAGGCGCTGCCCTGATTTTTTTTTTATTTTTAGTTTTTTTGAGACAGAGCCTCAAGCTGTCACCCTGGGTAGAGTGCAATGACATCACAGCTCACAGCAACCTTTAACTCCTGGGCTCAAGCGATTCTCCTGCCTCTGCCTCCCAAGTAGCTGGGCCTACAGGCGCCTGCCACAACGCCCGGCTATTTTTTGTTGCAGCCATTATCATTGTTTGGTGGGCCCAGGCTGGACTCAGACCCGCCAGCTCAGGTGTATGTGGCTGGCACCTTAGCTGCTTGAGCCTGTTTATTTTATTTCACTTCATTTTGCGACAGATTATTGCTCCGTTGCCCAGGCTAGAGTGCAGTGACATCATCATAGCTCACTGCAACCTCAAACCCCTGAGCTCAAATGATCCTCTTGCCGAAATCTTACATTACAGTTGGGACTACAAATGGGCCATACCTGGCTCGTTTTTCTATTTTTTCAGTCTTACTATGTTGCCCAGAGTAGTCTTGAGCTCCTGGTCTCAAATAATCATCCTGCTTTGACCTCCCAAAGTGCTGGGATTATAGGTGTGAACCACCATGCTCTGTGTATGCTGATTTTTATAGATTTATCTGCAAATAATAACAATTACCTCTTCCCTTTTGTTGTTGTTGCTTTTTCTTTCCCAGCACGGGCACAAACCTCTTCCCTTTAAATCCTTAGGTTTTTATACGTGACCTTATTTTATTTATAGTATCAAGGAGAATTCACCTAAAGTTTCTCTCAAGTGTAATACTTACTATAGGCTTTTGGCTTGTATAAGCTTTACGGGGTGTAATTTTTGCTCTCTCACTAGGCTGGAATGTAGTGGCTTGATCACTGTAGCTGTGAACTGCTGGGATCAAGTCATCCTGTCTCAGCCTCCCTACACCAAGGTACTTTTAAAAAATCTTTGTAGAAGCCGGGTGAGGTGGTTCACACCTGTAATCTTAGCACTCCAGGAGGCCAAGGTAGGTGGATTGCTTGAGCTCATGCATTGGAGACCAGCCTGAGCAAAAGCAAGATCCCATCTCTACTTCTACTAAAAATAGAAAAAAAGTAAATAAATAAAAACTGAGGCAAGAGGATCACTTGAGCCCAAGAGTTGGAGGTTGCTGTGAGCTATGATGCCACGGCACTGTACCCAGGGCAGCAGCTTGAGACTCTGGCGCAAAAAACCAAACAAACAAAAAAAGCTTTGTAGAGATGGAGTCTTACTATTTCCCTGACTGGTTTCCAGCTCCTGGCCTCAAGTGATCCTCCCACCTCAGCCTCCCCAAAGTGTGGGATTACAAGTGTGAGCCACCATGCTTGGACTAAATTTTGACTTCTAAAAGTAATCTTAAATTACTGGTAGACGTTGAAGTTTCTTCAGAGCATTTTCTGTCATGATGGAGATGTCCGTTTTTATTCAACCACAGTCTGTGTATGTGGTCATATTTGTGATAGATTTTTCTAATATTGAACTGTCCTTGCATTTTTAAGAAACATTTTGCCTGATAATGATATAAAATAGTCTATTTTTAAAAATAGACTGTTGAACTTGCATACATATTGGTTGTATATTATTGATTTCATATATTGGTATAAAATATCATTCTACATTGTTTTATTCAATGAAAACATGTGAAATGGTGGTGCCCATAGCTCACTGGGTAGAGCACCAGCCACATGCACTAGGGCTGGTGGTTTGAGCCCAGCCTGGGCCTGCTGAAACAAAAAAAAAATAGCCAGGCATTGTGGCGGGCGCCTGTTACTTGGGAGGCTGAGGCAAGAGAATCGCTTGAGCCCAAGAGTTCGAGGTTGCTATGAGCTATGACACCATGGCACTCTACTGAGGGCAACAAGGAGAGACTGTCTCAATTAAAAAAAAAAAAACAAGCTCCGCGCCTGTGGCCCAAGAAGCTAAGGCGTCAGCCACATAACACCTGAGCTGGCGGGTTCAAATCCAGCCCGGGCCTGCCAAACAACAATGATGGCTGCAACCAAAAAATAGACGGGCGTTGTGGCGGGTGCCTGTAATCCCAGCTACTTGGGAGGCAGAAGCAGGAGAATCGCTTGAGCCCAGGAATTGGAGATTGCTGTGATCTGTGATGCAATGGCATTCTACCCAGGGCAACACCTTGAGGCTCTGTCTCAAAAAAAAAAAAAAAGTGAAATGGAATTATAGTTCTCATTTGCTGTAACTTTCCTTGTTTGATTTTTAAGTCAAGATTATAAAATGACCTGGAAAGCTTTTGATCTTTTTTAAATTTTAGAAATAACTGATAAAAGGTGGTGCCTGTGGCTCAGCGAGTAGGGCGCTGGTCCCATATACCTAAGGTGGCGGATTCAAACCCATCTTCGGCCAAACTGCAAAAACAGAAAAATAACTGGGTATTGTGGTGAGCGCCTGTAGTCCCAGTTATTTGGGAGGCTGAGGCAGGAGAATCGCCTAAGCCCAGGTGTTGGAGGTTGCTGTGAGCTTTGTGATCCCCAGACGATAAAGTGAGACCCTGTCTCTACAAAAAAAAAAAAAAGAAAGAAAGAAAGAAATAACCGATATAAAATAGGACTTAGCTGTTCCTTGACACTTGGGTAAAATTTACATGTAATATCATCTTAGCAGGGATTTTTTTGAGGTGGGAGATGAGAAGTATTTTCCAGATTAATTTCTTCCATTCTTTTTGTTTATTTAAGCTCTCTCTGTTTTGTTTGTACCAGTTTTTTTTTTTTTGAGACATAGTCTCACTATGTTGCTGTCGGTAGAGTGCCGTGGCGTCACAGTCACAGCTCATAGCAAGTAACCTCAAAGTCTTGGTCTTAAGCGATTCTTTTGCCTCAGCCTCCCAAGTAGCTGGGACTACACGGGCCTGCTGCAACGCCCGGCTGTTTTTTGGTTGTAGTTGTTATTATTGTTTAGCAGGCTCGGGCTTGGTTCAACCTGCCAGCTCCGGTTTATGTGGCCAGCGCTATAGCCACTGAGCTACAGGCACTGAATCTGTTTGTGCCAGTTTTGCCATATTTTCTGTAAGTAGTCCCCCCCATCTGATTTATTTATTGATTTATTTACTTACTATTTTTTTTGAGACAGAGTCTGAAGCTGTTGCCCTGAGTAGAGTGCCGTGGTATCGTAGTTCATAGCAACCTCAAATTCTCAGGCTTAAACGATTTTCTTGCCTCATCTTCCCAAGTAGCTGGGACTACAGGCTCCAGCCACAATGCCCAGCTATACTTACTCGTTTATTTTTTGAGACAGAGTCTCACTTTGTCACCCTTGGTAGAGTGCTGTAGCATTATAGCTCACAGCAACATCAAACTCTTGGGCTCAAGTGATCCTCTTGCCTTAGCCTCCTCAGTAACTGGGACTACAGGTGCCTGGCTAGTTTTGTATTTTTTAGTAGAGGTAGTGTCTCAATTTGCTTAAGCTGGTCTGGAACTCCTGAGCTTAGGCAATCTACCTTTCTCGGCTTCCCAGAGTGGTAGTATTATGTGAGCCACCATGCTGGGCCTCCCAAAGTATTTCTTAATTTCCTTTTTTTTTTTTTTTTAAATTGTTAGGCTAGTCTCACTCTGTTACTCTGACTAGAGTGCCATGGTGGTCAGTTTACAGCAATCTCAAATTCTTAGGCACAAGTGTTCTTCCACCTAAGCCTCTCCAGTACCTGGGACTACTGGTGCGCCTGCCCCCACCATGCCTGGCTAATTTTTTTTTCTATTTTTAATGGTGATGGGGTCTCACTCTTGCTCAGGCTTGTCTCAAACTCATGAGCTCAAACAATCCTCTTGCCTTGGCCTCTCAGAGTGCTAGGATTATAAGTGTGAGCCACTGGCAGGCCTAGTGAGGCTTCCTTTTATTTTATTTTTTTGAGACAGAGTCTCTGTGACCATGGGTAGAGTATGGTGGTACAGTAGCTCACAGCTACCTGAAGCTCCTTGGTTTGAGCGATCCTCTTGCCTCAGCTTCCCCTATAACTGGAATTACAGGTGCCTACTACAAGCATCCAGATAGTATTTCTATTTTTTAGTAGAAATGGGTCTCAATTTGCCCAGGCTGGTCTAGAACCCCTGAGCTTAGGCAATCCACCTTTCTCGGCCTTCCAGAGTGCTAAGATTATAGGTATGAGCCATGACACCCGGCCCATGAGGCACCTTTATGGCCCCAAACACATATTCTTCCAAAGCCTTTGTTCTCTCTTTATGCTGTGTATAGAGTTCTATATACTAGTCTGTTCCAGTTGCTCAGACTTGTTAATTATATTGTTCAGTCTTCTATATTAATACCATCTTTTTCCTCTAGGCAGTAGACAACCAGGGAAATTCTTTTTTTTTTTTTTTTGAGACAGAGTCTCAAGCTGTTGACCTGGGTGGAGTGCTGTGGCGTCACAGCTCACAGCAACCACAGACTCTTGGGCTTAAGGGATTCTCTTGCCTCAGCCTCCCAAGTAGCTGGGACTTGGCGCCCGCCACAAAGCCCGGCTATTTTTCTTTTTTCTTTTCTTTTTTTTTTTTGGTTGTAGTTGTCATTGTTGTTTGGCAGGCCTGAGCTGGATTTGAACCCACCAGCTTCAGTGTATGTGGCTGGTGCCCAAGCTGCTGAGCTATAGGCGCCGAGCTGAAATACTTTTTTAAAATGTGTTACCTATCAGTTTCTGAAAATGGGGTGTTAAAATCTCCAAATGAAATTTCTTTTTTTTTGAGACAGAGCCTCAAGTTGTCACCCTGGATAGAGTGCCGTGGCATCACAGCTCACAGCAACCTCCAATTCCTGGGCTCAAGTGAGTCTCCTGCCTCCACCTCCCAAGTGGCCATTTTTTGGTTGCAGCCGTCATTGTTGTTTGGCGGGCCCGGGCTGGATTCGAACCCACCAGCTCAGGTGTACGTGGCTGGTGCCTTAGCCCATTGAGACACAGGCGCCAAGCCTCTAAATGAAATTTTTAATTTATGTATTTCTCTCTGACATTTCCTCACTAGTTATTTGATATATTTTGTGGCTGTACAGGTGTCTTCATGTTTGTGATGGTTGTATCTTTTTGTTCTATTAGTCTTTTTATTGGTACATACTGTCCTTTTTCTATTACGGTTTTTTATTTTATTTTATTCTTTTTGGTCTTAAATTTCATTTCATCAGATTGCTTCTCTAGCTTTGCTTTTTTTCTCTGGTTTTATTTTTCTCTCCATTTATTTTTTCATTCTTTTTTCTATCTTGTAGATGATGTATTATTGGATTTTGGAACAGATGGATGGAAAACTTTTAGCATGAGAATAGTTTAAGGAAATAAGGGATGCGGTATGGTGTATGTCATCTGATTTTTGTCTGTCTCTTACTATAGTTGTATGAGATCTTCATGCAGTTAATTATTTTGGTCATATTTTCTTTTTTCTTTTTTTTTTTTTTTTTTGTAGAGACAGTCTCACTTTATCGCCATTGCCCTTGGTAGAGTGCTGTTGCGTCACACAGCTCACAGCAATCTCCAGCTCCTAGGCTTAGGCGATTCTCTTGCCTCAGCCTCCCGAGTAGCTGGGACTACAGGCGCCCACCACAACGCCCCGCTATTTTTCTGTTTTGCAGTTCTGCCGAGGCTGGGTTTGAACCCGCCATCTTTGGTATATGGGGCCAGCGCCCTGCTTGATGAGCCGCAAGTGCCACCCTGGTCATATTTTCTTTTTCCTTGGGGTTTTACCTACTGTGTCTGGTAATGTATATTTGGAAAATAATGGAAATTCGTGTTCAGGTCTTTCTGAGAGCACGATTGCTACGTAGCACAAATTCATTGGTGAACATCCATGTTTGCTGCCACTTCACCCATGCAGGAACAAAATGGACAAAATATTATTTTAAAACTTACAGGTAGTAGTAGGAGGAGGCCTTCTTTTTAAATTATAATCTAGGCCAGTGTGACAGCTCATGCGTATAATCCCAGCACTCTGGGAGGCTGAGGTGGGTGCATTGTTTGAGCTCAAGCAAGAGCCCATCCCTAAAAATAGCTGGGCTTTGTGACAGGCGCCTGTAGTCCCAGCTACTCAGGAGGCTGAGGCAAGAGAGTCACTTGAGCCCAAGAGTTTGAGGTTGCTGTGAGCTATGACACTACAGCACTCTACTGAGGGTGACAAAGTGAGACTCTGTCTCAAAAAAAAAAAAAATTACAATCTAAAAAAATTTTACTAGGGATTTGGATGGGAAAAGGCTGGAAGAGTGAATGCTGAGGGTATGTGATGAGCCTGCCTCAACACCTTATAGTAGCAAAAAACAGTTGCACTGTCCTGGTTTTTACGTTGTACACACCTGTAACCTGCACTGTGACTGTTGATTTATTTGGAGTAAGAGACAGTGTTTTTCCAAAGCATAAATGGGTGAGAAACAAGTATTATTGGAGGAATATGTACATCATTTTAAAGATCAAAACTACTTTTAAGTTTATGAAGATGAACAGTAATTTCCAGCTCTACCTATTCCCTCTCACATTTCTTCTCTCTACTCTTGTTTGCTTTCTGGTATAGTACTTATCACGTAATTTTTAAATACCATGCTTATACTGCTACTTAATGATTTTGGAATTTTTAGCATTTTCATTTGACCTGCTATTATGAGATGTTAGGTTAGCACTCTTTTACCATTTCCCCTTACCACCATTTCTCCTTCTTTTTGCTTTCCTAATAGTTATAGCAATTTCTAGTGTTTTCCTTATTTTGAATATATGTGCATACTGTGTTGACTATTTCCCCAGTTATGCAGTAAGATTATGTTTCCTTTTTTGGAAAATTTTATGTTATTCCTGAAATTGTCTTATTTTTCTATTTTAGTTGGTTTTCTTTGTCACTCATTTATAATCTAAATTTTCAAACAGAATTGTAACACCCCTTACAATACCATTTTTTCGTGTGGTCAAATATGAAACATAGGTTAGGTATTTTCATTTTCTTTTTAGGTTATCATTTATTATACTTTGAATCTTCTTTCAGGACTGTAGTGTGAGAAATTTTTCCTTTTCAATAGGGTCTTGCTTGCTCTGTCATCCAGGCTAGAGTGCAGTGGCATCATTTTAGTTCACTGAAGTAGAAATCCTCCTATCTTGGCCTCCCAAAAGAAATTGTTTCTCTAATTCTCATTCTTCTGTTTTCTTTTTTTCTCTTCGTCTGAAACTCCTGTATTTGGATGATGAATTGGTTAAATCTCTAATTTTCATGTTTGTTTTATTGTTATTTCTTTATTTTTTTATTTTTTTGAGACAGCCTCAAGCTGTCACCCTGGATAGAGTGCCATGGCTTCACAGCTCACTGCAACCTCCAATTCCTGGGCTCAAGCGAGTCTCCTGCCTCCGCCTCCCAAGTAGCTGGGACTACAAGCGCCTGCCACAACGCCCGGCCATTTTTTGGTTGCAGCTGTCATTGTTGTTTGGCGGGCCTGGGCTGGATTCGAACCTGCCAGCCCAGGTGTACTGTTGAGCCACAGGCGCCGAGCCTGTATTTTCTTTTTTTTCTGAGACAGAGCCTCAAACTGTCGCCCAGGGTAGAGTGCTGTGGCATTACAGCAACCTCCAACTTCTGGGCTTAAGTGATTGTCTTGCCTCGGCTTCCCAAGTAGCTGGTACCACAGGCGCCCACCACAACGCCTGGCTATTTTTTGGTTGTAGTTGTCATTATTGTTTGTCAGGCCGGGGCTACATTCGAACCCACCAGCCCTGGTGTATGTGGCTAGTGCCTTATCCCCTTGAGTTACAGGTGCCCAGCCTGTTTATTGTATTTTCTATATTTTTATGTTTTACTCATTTTGTTTGTGATCTTTGGATATGCATTTTTAAATTTTGGCTGTCATCTAAAACATCATTATTTTTCATTTCTCTCCTTTGGTTTGTTTTGTTCTTTTTTGAGATAGAATCTCACTTTGTCACTCTGGGTAGAGTGTGGTAGTGTCATCATAGCTCACAGCAACCTCAACCTTTTTTTTTTAAACGTTTAATTTGGAAACAATTTCAAACTCACAGAAGAATTACAAGAATAAATATAGTACAAAGGAAAAAAATATTCCTCATGTCCCATGTGATAGACCCTTTTTTTTTTTTTTTTTATTGTGGGAATAATCATTGAGGGTACAAAGAGCCAGGTTACACTGCTTGCATTTGCTGGGTAAAGTCCCTCTAATAATGGTGTCCTATCCTCAAGAGGTGTGTCATACATTGTGGCCCCACACTCCCTTCCCTCCTTCCCTTTCTGCCCTCCCCCAATACCCCTTCCCCTACCATGTACTAGCATCATATGTCTTCATATCAGCAACCTCAAACTTTCGGGTTCAAACGATTCTCTTGCCTCAGCCTCCGAAATAGCTGGTACAGGCACCCGCCACAATGCCTAGGTAGTTATTCTGGTTTTGGTAGAGATGGGGTCTGTTTCTTGCTCAGGCTGGTCTCAAATTCCTAAGCTCAAATGATCCACTGGCCTTGGCTTCCCAGAGTGCTAGGATTATAAGTGTGAGCCATCATGTCTGGCCTCTCCTTAGTTTCTTAAAGCAGATTTATAAATCATGTCATTTTATCCATAAATAATTCATTGTGCTTCTCTAATGGTGGTTATCTTGTTATTAATTGTGATATGTTCTTTTTCTATTTTTTCCTTTTATAACTTTTTGTGAAATAAAATCTCTCTGAGTTTTTTTTTTTTTTTGCATTTGTCCCTATTTTCTTTTCTTTTTTTTTTTTTTGAGACAAAGTCTCACTATGTCACCCTCGGTAGAGTGCTGTGGCATCACAGCTCACAGCTCACAGCAACCTCAAACTCTTGGGGTTAAGTGATTCTTTTGCCTCAGCCTCCCAAGTAGCTGTAACTACAGGCACCTGTCACAACACCTGGCTATTTTTCGTTTCAGTTGTTGTTATTTAGCTGGCCTGGACCAGGTTCGAACCCACCAGCCTTAGTGCATAAGGCTGGCACCGTAACCATTGTGCTACAGGCACTGAGCCTGTCCCTATTTTCTTTAAGTTGCTTTTTACTTTTTTTCTTCTGCCTTTGTCTTTTATTTTGGAGTTTCCATCAAATTTCTGGTTTTCTTTGATCCTTGATTGATAGTTGTGATCTGCTAGAAGTAGCAAGTGGGAAAATGGAAATGCAGCCTTGTTGATTAGGGAATCTTTACAAACTTAGGATAAATTGAGGCATAAGCCTTTTTGTTGGGAGCCCCCAAATATCAGTATCTGTAGATATTTTCTCTTGAGTGAGCATTTTGTCTGTAAAAGAATCCTATGATCTTTTACTTGAGTAATAAAAGATTGGGTAGATGAGTGAGACAAGCCTGTGGTTTTAACATTTGTTCAAGTATAGGCTTAATCACCCTATTTTCAATGCAGTATATTTCATTTCTGGTCACAGCTAGAGGTTTCCTTGTGTAATTTTTACAGAGCATAAACCTTTAGTCTTCTGTAGTGTGGGAGTAATCACCTGACTAAAGGACTGGAGGAAAAAATTTGTGTGCTTAACTGTAAATTTTTTTTTTTTTTTAAATAGAGACAGAGTGTTTGTTGCCCTTGGTAGAGTGCTGTGGTATTATAGCTCACAGCAACCTCCAGCTCTTGGGCTTAGGTTATTCTCTCTCTTTTTTTTTCTTATTTTGTTAAGCAGGCCCAGGCCAGGTTTGAATCCATCACACCTGATGCACAGGGTGGGCGCTCTAACCACTGAGCAACAGACAGCCAGCCAGAACTTTTCTTTTTATTTATTTTTTTGAGACAGAGCCTCAAGCTGTCACCCTGGGTAGAGTGCTGTGGCATCACAGCTCACAACAACCTCTAACTGCTGGGCTCAAGAGATTCTCCTGCCTTCACCTCCCAAGTAGCTGGGACTGCAGGTGCCTGCCACAACTCCTGGCTATTTCTTTTCTTTTCTTTTTTTTTTTTTTTGGTTGCAGCCGGCATTGTTGTTTGGCAGGCCCAGGCTAGATTTGAACCCACCAGCTCAGGTGTATGTGGGTGGCACCTTAGCCTCTTGAGCCACAGGTACTGAGCCTTAGGTGATTCTCATACCCCAGCCTCTCGAGTAGCTGGGACTACAGGCGCCTGCCACAGTGCCTGGCTATTTTGTTGTTGTTGTTGCAGTTTGGTCGGGGCTGGGTTTGAACCCACCACCCTCGGTATATGGGGCCGGGGCCCTACTCACTGAGCAACAGGCACTGCCCAACTGTTAACTTTTTAAAACATCTTTCATCCTTTTTCTTTTTTCATCTTCATCTTACACATTGATTTTTTTGTTTTGTTTTGTTTTGTTTTGTTTTGAGATAGAGTCTCAAGCTGTCCCCCTGGGTAGAGTGCTGTGGCATCACAGCTCACAGCAACCTCCAATTCCTGGGCTCAAGCGAGTCTCTTGCCTCCGCCTCCCAAGTAGCTGGGACTACAGGCACCCGCCACAACGCCCAGCCATTTTTTTTGGTTGCAGCCGTCATTGTTGTTTGGCAGGCCCAGGCTGGATTCAAACCCACCAGCTCAGGTGTACGTGGCTGGCACCTTAGCCCGTTGAGCCACAGGCACCAAGCCATGATATTCTCATTTCAATTAATAGCACCACTATCCTCTTGAAAATGTCTTATACCTACACTTATTTCAGTTCCTAATGTCAATGCCAACATTTTTCAAATGTGTATCTTTCACTACAATCATCACTTCTTGCTTAGCTACCACAATTAAACTCCATGGTACTCCTGCCTTTAGCCCTCTACTTCTCTACAGGACCTAACCCCAAAATAATATCCATTATGAGAAATTTTTCTTAACTAAAAATTGTATGTGAAATTCACAGTCCAGCATTTAAGGACTTCCGTAACCTGTATCCACGTGTCTTTACTAGACTGTTCCTTAAACATATATCCTTAACGAGGTACTCTGCCTTTCTAACCTCTATACCTTTGCTTGGGCAGCATCCTCATGAGGAACCATCGTCCTTCCCCTACTCTGCTCCAACTGCTAACAATCTTTCAAAAGACAACATCCTCAATGAAAGGAAAAGGCTGTGGCGTATCATTTACTGAACACATACTCTGTCTAGTGCTTTGCAAATCATCCTAATCTCCAGAAAAAAACACAGTGAAGAAGGAATTAAGGAAACTGAGGAGGAACTTATCCAAGGTCACCAGCAAGTAAGAATCCAAACTAGCACCATAGCATTCATAGCATATTTCCAATGAAATATGACATAAGAGGGATAGGCTTTATGTAGTCAGCATACTTCTGTTCAAATTCTAGCTACTCAACCACCTACCTGTGTGAATTCAGCAAGTTATATATCTGTGATGCCTTAGTTTCCCCACCTATAAAAAGGGAACAAGTGTGCTATCTACCACATCACTGACTGCGAATTACATGAGATGATATAAGTGCTTGGAACTATATTTGGCCCATGATAACCAATCAATGTTAACTATTATTAGTCTTCTGTTGTAATTTTTGGCTATGATATATAAACTTTAACAATACGTATCATACGCTCTCACTGTTCCCAAATCAACTTTTGCATAAAAACTTTCCCAAAACCTTAATACTATATTTTTGATATATATGCTTAATAAATACCTGCAGAAGATACAAATTTTTAAACAGTGAGTCACCACAATGCTTCACTAAAAGGAATACACTTGTTTCCTAATTGTTCCCTCTTCTGAGAAAATAATAATGCTTACTAACTTACTTCCCCTTTTTATGTCATGTGAAATCACCATACCCAATGCCATATGGTAGTAACAAGCCAAATGGCACAAGCACTATTTTGATTTCATTTTGCCTTCTACTAAGCATTATCAATGCCCAGATTTTAAAATGTCCAAAATCATACTTTTCATTTAAATGCCAACTATTTTTAGGTCACACTAACATGAAGTAAACAAAGAATACCATATTTGACCAGGCTATTTTCATTTCATACATTTTTATGGCAAGAACTATAAAAACATAAAATGCCTCCCTATTCAACTTAACTCAAAGACGAATCTATCCCTACAGTTATATCTCTAGTCCTATCTTCATTTTGCTAAAATCAGTGACTGAAAGCTTCTGATAAATCTATATTACCCTGCGATGCAGAAAAATATCAAGGGAAAGGAGCTGAATGCCAACAACAATTATACCCCTCCAAAATCCTTTGAGCTTTAAACAAGGACAGATGAGCACTTAACCCAACCCTTCAGTATTAAATCCCTTAAACCAAAACTTTGTCCACATGATTTATATTATATCATACATGGAGACAAGACATCAAGCTGCCTGACTTCAAAGGTAGAAGTTAAAAACAGTTGTCATTCCTAACACAGAGAAAAATAAATATTGCTTCTCTCCAATAGTTTCATAAAAAACAAACAACAAAAAACTGCGAGGCTTAACTATGTAGCAGACAAATTTTATCTCATGTAATCCTCAAAACAACTCTTATTTACAGAAAATGTCACAAAATTAATAAGTGGAAGAGCTCTGAAGCCAGCTTGACTCCCAAACTTGGGGTCTAGTATTTTGAAACATTTATTTTGCCATAATCCATGATAATACACTTTACATTTCCATCTTCACCTTGACATACACATATTAAAAAAAAAAAAAGAAACAAAAGCTTCTTGAAATAATATTAATTCTCACTCCGTAGAATATTTCAAATTGCTTCCAAAATCCCTATAGGCCCTGCACTACAGCACTGCACTACTCTTCTTACCGCGTGTCCAAAGTTATTTTTAACGGCTTACCACTGTCCAGTTTTGCTACTATGAGATGGAAATGACCTCCTCAACTCTTTAAAAATTGTGTTTAAAAAAGGTTTAATAAACCTTAAAAGTCCTACCTTAAATCTTGAATCAATCTGTTTTCTCTACAAGAACACTTTGTAGAACACCCATCTTATTTATAATGTGTCAAAAACTGCAGAAGTTCTCCTTGGAGAACAACACATCATTGTTGAAAGGAATGCATTAGTTTTCACTGTTCTGCTGCATCACTGAGGAACAGCTGGGCAGCTTTGGGGCAACAACAGAGGATCTGAGCAGCTGCCCACGGTGCTGAAACTGAGGATGAAAGGACAGTGGAAAGGAAATTTGGAAATTTATTACTGTCAGATTAGGACAAAACAGAGGAATTTACCAAATGCTGCTGGCAGAGAACGCTCCGTGGCTGCCTCCGAAGTTGCGAGAGTATTTCTGGGATACTAACGCTTGGCTTCAGTGTCTGCCCACTCTCTCTCTGGGACAGAGTTCTTTAATCAGTGCAGGTCAACTCAATAAGCGCCCTGGAAGAGCTGCTGACTTTAAAGAGCGACGAGACGTGGTATCTGGCTTTAGCAGGGTCACGTCTCATCCTGCAATCGGAGCTTTCAGCAAAAGAAAAAGGCGGCGGAGGGTAAGAAAATAAAGGAAGTGACTGCCCTCTTCCTCAAAGACAAAACGACCCACCCAACTGAAGTCAAGCGATTTCGCCCGAGGACTTCGCAGCAAGTGCAGACGACGAGAAGCTTTCCAAACATCTGTCCGGGGTCCTGCCCTCCCAGGAATGGAATGTAAGAAGCACAATGGATAACCCAACAACTTTAGACTCGGACAAACGCGCGGGGGAGGGGTGCAGGGACGCTCGGTCCCCCGGGGGCGGGGCTTTTTTATTCCAGTCGCAAAAAAGCCTAATTTACTCCGCGTCCATCTCCGGAGGAGCAGCAAAGACTTCAGTAGCCGGGCCGACTCGGAGATCTAGGGCCAGCAAGGGGGGTGTGTTCTTTGGGCCGCCCGACAACCCACCGCCCGGCCACCACGATGCCGGACTGGCTCTTACCTGGAAGCCCGGCCCCCTGGAACACGAACGGGCTCTCTGGCCGCGTCGCTGCAGAAGTCCCTACCGTGACTTCATGACTAAATATCCACAAAAACCCCTCAGCCGCGAGTCGGAGCAGAGACGACAACACCAAGGCGAGACGGAAGTCCCGCCCACACCATCCGGATTGGTCCTCACCCGAAGGCAGAGAAAAGCCATTGGGGCACGGAGTTGCCCGTCAAGGCCCCTGCCCACACTCACGCCAGGTTTCGCTACTTGCTCCAGCAGGGCTCGGGGAAATGCCCAGTTTGTGAGTCTCGTTCTTGGCCGCGTGATCGGCCTTCCCTGGAAAGGAATCGATGGGCAGGGTGGGGCGGGCATCTGGGGAACTGGAGCGCTGCTGAAAAGCTGCTCTGGGCTGGGGCGGCAGTACGCTGACAGAACGGATTGGTTATCGGCCCAGCCGCCGGCCAGGTGCCGCCAGGAGCAGAAGCCACAGGGTGTGGAGGGCGCGGGACCAAGCAGCCCGAGCGGGTGGGCCTCATCTGCTCCGCTGTGGAGCCAAAGTAGCCCAAGCCCGGCTAGCAGCCTGCCCTGGGCGGCCCTGGCTGTGGCGCCGACGGTCTTCCCTTTTCTGCACTCCCGAGCGGCTGAAGAGGAGCAAGCGAGGCCTCGGCCCCTCTGCGCTGTAGCCCGGCTGAGATTGGGGCTGGTAGGACCGAGGCCCACGCCTCAGAATCCGGCTCACGTTGTCTGTCGAGCGAAGGGCCTGAGGCCTGGCTGGGAGCCGCGTCGACATCAGCGGGCTGGGCCTGACACGCGCCATCCCCGGGGCTCGGCAGAAGTCAAACCGTGTGATTCCCACTTTAGGTCAGCCTCTTGGATGTTCCAAAAAACTAGTTCCCTGCAGCCCTTCTGGTAAGCCTTCCTCCTTCAATTTGTCCCGGTCTTAAGCCATTCACCACACTGGACTATCCACACTGATTAACCAGTTGCTAATTTGCTCCTAGAAAGAGGCAGCGCAGTTAAGTGCAAAGATTGCAGAGTCCTAAAACGTTAAGAGGCATAGATTCCGGTCCCACTTGGGGTTCCAAGTAATAAGGCCTCTACAACATCATCATCTTTTATAAAGAAGGAGAAGGAGGCGATGTAACCTGTAATTTTTGGGGGGGGGGGGTAAAGCATCTTTTTTATTGTTGGGGATTCATTGAGGGTGCAAGAAACCAGGTTACACTGATTGCATTTGTTAGGTAAAGTCCCTCTCACAATCGTGTTTTGCCCCCAAAAGGTGTGACACACACCAAGTAACCTCTAATTTTTTTGCTTAGGGAGACCCGAGCCAGGACACAGAAATAGAGAAAAGACTACTTCTCTAGTGTGCGTCCGTTTGTGGCTTTTGAATTTTGAACCTTGCGAATATTACCTACTCAAAATTCAAATAAGAGAAATTTAAAAACCGAATTATTAAGAAAAGTAAAACCTATCAAGTACTTTCTTCTGTTTATCCTGTGACCATATTCTCAGCTTTTCATTGATTGTGAAAATATTAATACTTAAATAGTACACAGTTCTGCCTTTAAAAAATCATTTTTAAAAAGTCAAGATTGGGAGTATTACTAAGGAGGTTAGTATAATTAATATAAACATATTCACAACAAACAAAAAGGGAAGGGAGCGCTATTAAACTTATTTTATGAAGTCGATATTATCTTGATACCAAAGCCAGCCAAGGACACTGCAGGAAAAGAAAATTACACACCAGTATCACTGATGAACATAGAAGCAAAAATCCTCAACAAAATACCAAACCAAATAAAACAGCACACTGAAAGAATCAAATACTAGGATCAAGTGGGATTTATTCCTTAGTTACAAAGACAGTTCAATATACACAAATGAATAAATGTGATATAACTCATTAACAGAATGAAAGACAAATCATATGATTATCTCAATAGATGCAGAAAAAGCATTTATTCAACATCCGTTCTGGATAAAAACACTCAACAAATTAAGTGTAGAAGGAATGTATCTCAATACGATACAGATCGTATATGGGGGGCAGTGCCTGTGGCTCAGTGAGTAGAGTGCCAGCCCCATATACCTCGGGTGGCAGGTTTGAATCTGGCCCTGGCCAAACTTCAACAACAAAAATAATAATAATAAAAATTTTTTTAAAAATCATATATGGCAATTCCATTGCTAACATCCTATTCAATGGTGAAAAATTGAAAAGTTTTCCCCTAAGGCAGGAATAAGACAAGGATACATACTCTTGCCACTTCTACTCAACATACAGTTCTAGAAGACCTACCCACAGTAAATAGGCAAAAAAAAAAAAAAAAAGTAATAGAATGTCCAAATTGGAAGAGAAGTAAAATGGTCTTTATTCACATATGGCAAGATACAGAGAAAATGCTAAAGACTCCACCGAGAAATTTTAGAACTAATAAATTTAGTAAAGTTGCAGAATGCACAATAAACATTAAAAAAATCAAAGCACTACATATTTCTATATACTAATAATAAACTATCCCTAAAAGAAACTAAGAAAACAATCCCTTTTATAATAGCATCAAAAGTAATAAAGTAGTTAGAAATAATTAACCAAGAAGGTAGAACATTTATACACCAAAAAATATAAAATATTTTATAGATATAGAAAATATATGTGTGAAGACACAAATAAATGAAAAGATATCCATGTTCATAGATTAGAAGAATTAATATTGTCAAAATGTCCTTACTACTACTCAAAGCAATCTACAGATTCGATGCAATTCCTACAAAAATTCCAATGGCATTTTTCACAGAAATTTTTTTTAATCCTAAAATCTGTATGAAACCACCAAAGACCTTGAATAGCTAAAGCAGTCTTGAGCAAGAGCAAAGCTGGAAGCATCACACCTTCTTATCTCAAATTATATTACTTCACAAAACTATATTAGTCAAACCATTATAGTACTGGCAATAAAATAGACACATGGGCTCAGTGCCTGTAGCTCAATGGGCTAAAGCACCAGCCATGTACACCTGAGCTGACAGGTTCGAATCCAGCCCGGACCGCCAAACAACAATGATGGCTGCAACCAAAAAATGGCCGGGCATTGTGGTGGGCGCCTGTAGTCCCAGCTACTTGGGAGGCAGAGGCAAGAGACTCGCTTGAGCCCAGGAATTGGAAGTTGCTGTGAGCTGTGATGCCACGGCACTCTATCCAGGGTGACAACTTGAGGCTCTGTCTCAAAAAAAAAAAGACACGTGGACCAGTGGAACAGAATGAAAAGCCCAGAAATAAACCCATGAATATATAGCCAACTAATCTTCAATAAAGGTGTAAAACTATGTACATACACAATGGAGAAAGTTTAGTCCCTTCAGAAAATGGTGTTGAGAAAACAATATACACTGGCAAAAAAAAAAAAAAAAATGAAATTGGTTCTTATGTTACACCAAATACTAAAAGAAACTCAAAATGGATAAAAGGCGAAGACCTGAAACCACAAAACTCCTAGAAGAAAACATAGTAGAAAAGCTCCATGGCGTTGGTCTTGGCAATAATTTTTTGAATATGACACCAGAACCCCAGGCAAGAAAAGTAAAAATAAACAAGTTGGACCGTAACAAATTAAAAACTTTCTGCACACCAAAGGAAACAATCAGCTAAATGAAAAAGGAGAAAATATTAGCAAACCATTTATCTGGTAATGGGTTAATGTCTAAATATGAGGAATGTAAGTCAATACAAGTCAATGGCAAAAGAAAAAAAAACTGAAAAACTTGGTTAAAAATAGGCAAAAGATCTGAATACACATTTTTCCAAAGCTATAGAAGTACCCAACAGGCTTATGCAAAGGTATTCAACATCACTAATCATCAGAGAAGTACAAATCAAAACCATAAAATAAGCTATCACCTCATGCCTGTTAGGATGGGTATTATCAAAAATCAAAAGAGAACAAGTTCTGGTGAAAATATGGAGAAAGGAGAACGCTTAAACCTTATTGATGATAATGTAAATTGGTACAGCCATTATGGAGAACAGTGTAGGGATTTCTTGAAAAATTGAAAATAGCCCAGATATGGTGGAGTATGCCTGTAGTCCCAGCTACTCCGGAGGCTGAGGTGGAAGAATCTCTTGAGTTCAGGAGTTCGAAACCAGCCTGGGCAACATAGAGAAACCCCCTTCTCCAAAATATATAAATACACACACACGCACTATATGATCCAGCAATTACACTTTTGAGTATATAGACAGTCCCCACCTAAAAATTTTTTGCCTTATGATTTTTCAGCTCCATGATGGTTTAAAAGCAGTAAGTATTCAGTAGAAACTGCATTTTGAATTTTGAGTTTTGAACGTTTCCTGGGCTGACAATATTCAGTTAAGATACTCTTGGGGTGCTGACGGCAGTGAGCAGCAGATTCCAGTCAGCTCTGTGATCACTAGGACAGACAACCGAAACTCCACAGCATACTATGTTGCCAGATTATTTTGCTGGCCTATAAACTAATATACATGTTCTGAGCACATTTAAGGTAGACTAGGCTGAACTTTGATATTCGGTAGTTATGTATATCAAATGCATTTTCAACTTACAATATTTTCAGCTTACAATAGGTTTTGTAGGCATTATTCACGATAGCCAAGATACGGACTCAATCTATATGTTGGTAGATGAATGGACAAAGAAAATGAGGTATATACAGTCATTCCTTGGTATCCACAGGGGACTGGTTCCAGGACCCTCCAAGGATACTAAAATCCCCAGATGCTCAAGTCCCTTATATAAAATGATACAGTGTTTGCATATAACCTGAACATACCCTCTTGTGTAATTTATCTCTGGATTACTTATAATACCTAATACAATATTAATTCTATGCAAATAGTTGTTATCCTGCATCTTTAAATTTATATTATTTTCTATCATTATCTTATTTTTTTATTGGTTCCCCTCTACCCCCGCCAAATATTTTCAATCTGATTTTGGTTGAATCTGTGGATGTGGAATTGTGGATATATAAGGCTGGCTGTATATATAATGGAATATTATTCGGCCTTACAAAAAGAAGGAAATTCTGCCATTTTTGACAGCATAGATGAACCTAGAGGACCTTATGCTAAGCGAAATAACCAAATTACAGAATGACAAATACAGCATGAGACAAAGACTTACAGAAACAGAGAGCAGGGCCGGGCACAGTGGCTCACACCTGTAATCCCCTCACTCTGGGAGGCCAAGGCAAGCTACTCGGGATGCTGAGGCAAGAGGATCTCTTGAGCCAAGGAGTTTGAAGTTACTGTGAGCTATGATGATGCCACAACGCTCTACCCAGCGCAACAGAGTGACACTCTATCTCAAAAAAAAAAAAAAAGAGACAGAGTAGATGGATGGTGAGCCAGTGTTGGGGGGTAGAGGAAATGAGGAGATATTGACTAAAGTGTACAAAATTTCAGTTACAACATGAGTAAGTTCTGGAGAGCTAATGACAGCATGGTGACTATAGTTAATAAAACTGAATTATTTACTTGAAATCTGTGAAGACACTAGATCTTACGTATATTCTCATAGGAAAAAGATAAGTTTGTGAAGTGATAGTTAATATTAATTAGCATGATTGTGGTAATCATTTTACAAAGTACACCTATATCAAAACATCACATTGTACATTTTAAATATGTACAGATTACACTTGTCATTTATACCTCGGTATGGTTAGAAAAAAGATGGGAAAACAGCAATAATCTCTATGAAAGGCTAAGTGGAGTAAATTTGCCAATTAAATAAAAAATTATCAGCTATACTTTTTCATTTTTTTGAGACAGAGTCTCATTTTGTCACCTTGGGTAGAGTGCCACAGAGTCATAACTCACAGCAACCTCAAACTCCTGGGGTCAAACAGTCCTCTTGCTTCAGCCTCCCCCTAAGTAGCTGGGACTATAGGCACCTGCCACACCTGGCTATTTTTTAGAGATGGGCTCTTGCTGCTTAGGCTGGTCTCAAACTCATAAGCTCAGGCAATCCATTTGCCTTGGTCTCCCAGAGTGCTAGGATTACAGGTGTGAGCCATTGTACCCAGCCAGCTAGCTATTCTCTTTTTAATAGGACATAATATTAAAATTTAAAGGACACCCAGAGGTTACAGCAAAAAAAAACATATGTGAATCAAACAACCAAAAGAAAGCTGGTATAACTGTATTACTGTTGGAAGAAAAACAGACCTAAAGGCAAAAGCATTGTTTCTAGTTTAAATAAAATTATTAAATAATGATTTTTAAATTTGCAAAGATCTGATAATAATCTTGAATCAATATGCATCTAGAAACAACTTTTAAAAAGCAAGAATTGACAAGCTTATGAAGAAAAGTTGACAGATCCACAATTGTAATAGAATTTTATATACCATTTCAGTAACCCACAAATCCAGCAGACAAAAACAATAGCAAGAATCCAAAATATCTGGAGAACACTATGTAGATATTCTTTCTGAGCACACATGGAATCTTCCCCCAAATGGCAGCATGTTATGTCATAAAGCAAATCTCAACAAATATCAAAGAATTGGTAGCATGTAACCCATTTTCTGTGATCATAAAAAATTAGTTTTTAGGCCCTCTGGTCCTCCCATTCGTCAGACAGCAGCTTCTTCTAGTGCAGCGCCAGCTGCATCCCTGAGGCACCATGGTGAAAGCAAAGGTCGGAATAAATGGATTTGGCCGTATTGGGCGCCTGATCGTCAGGGCTGCTTTTAACTCTGGCAAAGCAGATATTGTCGCCATCAATGACTCCTTCATTGACCTCAACTACATGGTCTACATGTTCCATTATGATTCCACCCATGGCAAATTCTATGGCACAATCAAGGCCGAGAAGGGGAAACTTGTCATCAATTGAAATCCCATAACCGTCTTCCAGGAGCAAGATCCCTCCAAAATCAAATGGGGTGAGGCAGGCGCTGAGTATGTTGTGGAGTCCACTGGCATCTTCACCACCATGGAGAAGGCTGGGGCTCACCTATAGGGGGGTGCCAAAAGGGTCATCATCTCTTCCCCTTCTGCTGATGCCCCCATGTTTGTGATGGGTGTGAACCATGAGAAGTACGAAAACAGCGTCAGCATTGTCAGTAATGCCTCCTGCACCACCAACTGCTTAGCCCCCTTGGCTAAGGTCATCCAGGACAACTTCGGCATTGTGGAGGGACTCATGACCACAGTCCATGCCATCACTGCCACCCAGAAGACTGTGGATGGCCCCTCTGGGAAGTTGTGGCGTGATGGTCACGGGGCTCTCCAGAACATCATCCCTGCCTCAACTGGTGCAGCCAAGGCTGTGGGCAAGGTTATCCCTGAGCTGAATGGGAAGCTTACTGGCATGGCCTTCCATGTCCCCACTGCCAACATGTCGGTTGTGGATCTCACCTGCCGTGTGGAGAAGGCTGCCAAATAAGATGATATCAAGAAGGTGGTGAAGCAGGCATCAGAGGGCCCCCGAAGGACATCCTGGGTTACACCGAGCACCAGGTCGTCTCCTCGGACTTCAACAGTGACCCCCATACTTCCACCTTTGATGCTGGGGCTGGCATTGCCCTCAATGATCACTCTGTCAAACTCATTGCCTGGTATGATAATGAATTTGGCTACAGCAACAGGGTGGTGGATCTTATGGCCCCCATGGTCTCCAAGGAGTAAGAACCCCCAGACTACCAGCCCCAGCCAGAGCACGAGAGGAAGAGAAAGGCCCTTAGCTGCTGGGGTGCCCCTGCCTACTCAGTCCCCACCTCACTGAGAATCTCCCCTCAACACAGTTTCCACACCAGACCCCCTAAAGAACGGGAGGGGCCTAGGGAGCCCCACCTTGTCATGTAACATCAATAAAGTTCCCTGAATTCAAAACAAACAAACAAACAAAAAAACACTGAACATAGGCACTGACTCTTCCAATTAGCAAATGGTGTCAGTAAATTCTGTCCTGCCAAGCAGAATTTACAGAAATGACCCTGATCTTTTATCTTTAGGGTAAACTGATTTTTGGAGTAAGGTGCCCACCTACACTTTTCATAATAAAACTTTTATTCCTTGGCTCAGCGCCTGTGCCTCAAGTGGCTAAGGCGCCAGCCACATACACCTGAGCTGGCAAGTTTGAACCCAGCCCAGGCCCCGCCAAACAACGACAACTACAACCCAAAAAAAAAAAATAGCCGGTCATTGTGGTGGCACCTATAATCCCAGCTACTTGGGAGGCTGAGGCAAGAGAATCGCTTAAGCCTAAGAGTTTGAAGGTTGCTGTGAGCTGTGATGCCACGGTACTCTACCCAGGGCAACAGCTTGAGTCTGTCTCAAAATAAAAAATAAAATAAAACCTTTATTCCTGAAATACCAAGGCAATTATCACAGGATTTTATGCCTTGCATAGGAATTTCTGAGCTAAATCACTTACTCAACTCCTTTTTGTAGATGAGGGAAAACTATGAATTTTCCAAAGGCACTTAGTTAGTGGGGGAGACATTTAGAACTTATGACTTCTAATCTCAAATCCATTGTCTTCACTATAAACGTGCTGCCTTTGCCAATGGATTATGCACAGTAGTGATCACATGTCCTCTTTAACACTTAAAACATATCACAGAGGACAAGGAAAATAGCTCTATTTCCATCCAATTACCAACTACTCCACTCAAAGTAACACTTACTTTATACAAGGTTTATTTTCTCGTAGGAAGGTCCTAGAACCGGCACACTCAATTCCATCTAAGGCCCGGCACTGGACAGAAGTGTGTTCCACATCACTGTAGGCCTGTCCACCGAACTGTGGAATAACCACCGAAACCAAAACAAAACAAATTCACCAAAGCAAGTAACACAAAAATACATCTTTATATCTTTAATAAAAGCTACTTGAGGACTACAGTTATTCTAATAAGGTTGAGGTAAAGCTGTGCTCAAAAGAAAGGCATTTAGTGACATGAAGTGATTTTAGATTAGTTCATCCTAAATGTGTACATTGTTTAAATAAACTCCTGCTTTTTTCTTCATGACTGGCTTCTTCAATAATATATTCACCTTCCCTGTCATTTCATGAGATGTCATTTAGAAGAGATAGACACAATGCTTTAATTACCCTATGTTTATAGGAAAAAGAGTACAAAACTGAACATTTGGGAATGGGTATTTAAAAAAGTCAATGTGTATTAGAGGTCTGTTTTACATCCATTATAAATTAACATAATTAGGTAAGAACTCAGAGTATTAATTTGTCTCAGGACTTCATTTAGGTCACGTATGTCTGTCTGATTATTAGGCATCTATAGTACAGCTATAGTGTAAGTTTAAATTGCAGCAAAAAATTTCAGAACTGGGGCTTTTACCCTTTGCTTAACTGAATTCTAGCAGAGAAAATACGACTATGCATTTTTTTGGGCACTTTATTAGTGCTTTACTAATATTTCTGTTGGAGAGTTACTCAAAGGGAAGGAATTGGAAAATAAGGATGCCCCCTGAACTCAGGTTCCTGAGTGCTGTCAGTCCCATAGGACTTCGGGGTGAGTTAAGAGTTTCAGTGCCTGATAGGATAAATTTAGTATTTTTTTTTTTTCTCTTTTTTTGAGGCAGAGTTTCTCTCTGTTGTAGATTGCAATGGCAGCATCATAGCTGGCTGCAACCTCAAGCAATCCCACTGCTCCTGCCTCAGCCTCTCAGCTAGGATTATAGGTGAGCAGTGTACCTGGCTGGTTTTTCTATTTTTAGGAGATGGAAGTCTGCCTCTTGCTGAAGCTGGGCTTGAAACCCTACGGTAAATATCCTCCTGTCTTGGCCTCCCAGAGTGCTAGGATTACAGGTGTGAGCCAGTGTGCTCAACCAGGGTAAACTTAATTTTTAATTAAAACAGATAAAAGTGAGTTATCTCTATACAATGCTGATTCAAACATTTATCAGTTATTATCAACGGAAAAAATTTCATAATGTTTAAAATATTTTAAACCTGATGTCAGTAAGTTGCCTTTTTAATCTTACTACTGTCAGGTTTATTCCTCTGTCTGCTGTGTTACATTGATATATACTGCATGGTGATAAAGTCAGGGCCTTTAGTGCAAATATCACTGAGGCAATATACATTGTACCCATCAAGCAAGCTCCCATCATCTACCTTCCTCCCACCCTGACCCCTCCAAGTCTCATCTCTGTTTCATTTAGTACTGAATGTTTTCCCACAATTCTCTTAATACCCTGATTGAATCCAAACTTGCATTATGTAACATAGTATGATGGTTGAGTAGATTGCCGGGAAAGAGATACATAAACTTCATTGGTTTCTGAGAGACTGACCAGGAAGTGTGTATAAGCTTTAGATATTATTATTAACATTAAGGGAAATGAATGGTATCATTCCATTCCAAGAAGCCACTGTTACTAAAGGAATAAGAATAGTAAGCCACTCTTACTCCTCTGGAATACTTTAACCTCCTACAAACACATATACAGACAGACCCATCTATTCCCTAAGGACATAGGGAATAGGGAATTGCTTGCCTGGTGAAAAGAAATGTTATCAGCAAGAGGCGCTCTGCCTCAAATGTGTGTGTAACAAATATACTGTGTGGGCCCAGTGTAGTGGCTCATGCTGTAATCCTAGCACTCTGGGAGGCTGAGAAGGGTGGATTGCCTGAGCTCCTGAGTTCAAGACCAACCTAAGCAAAAAGCAAGACCCCATCTCTATTAAAAATAGAAAAACTGAGGGAAGAGGAATGCTTGAGCCCGAGAGTTGGAGGTTCCTGTGAGCAATGATACCACGGCACTCTACCCAGGGTGACAGCTTGAGACTCTGTCTCAAAAAAAAAAAAAAAAAAATCTATATCTATATCTATATCTATATCTATATCTATATCTATATATATATATACATACATATATATATATACACTGCCTAATCCATCATCAGTTTTAGAAAGTACATAGCCTTACTTTTCCTTCAGGAAATATGCATGGCTTGGAAAGCCAGGGGTGAAATTTTAGCTTCACATCTGTCAATCTCAATGTTGAAAGGAACCAAAAACGGGTTGGTCAGTATACCTGGGTGGTTTTGGCACAAAGATTGCTCCTTTATGAGGAAACTGAATGCCTTGGTCAGTCACTGACTCTGGACAGGGAGGAAATTTCCAGTAATAATCATTCTGACAAAATTCTTCTAAGAAGTAACTTCATACCCTTATACTTTTCTGTAACAGCATTTATCTAGTACTGTTTCTCAATGGAAGAGTTTGCTTATACAACAAAACAAAACCCCACCTTGAGACAACCATAACCAAGTTCCTGGGATGCAGTTACGTTTCCAACATGATCCACTGGGTCTTCACATTCTATAAATTCATCAGGTCTGTAATTCAACAGTAAGATCATGATCATCACCACCACCATATGATCTCTGTAAATCACTTTTTACATGCACATAATCAAGACAGACAAGAGATAGTTCTTCACCAAGTTTTCTGGGGTTCAGTTTCACCTACAAACCCTTTTCCAAGAGGTGGTGTCAATTAGACTGAAGCACACCACATTAACCTTTTACTGGAAAAGGGAAGCATTTCTGGTTCTGTTTTTACATGGATTCTAGTTATGCTATGGCTTTATCTCTTCAACAGGCAAACCACCATGAGGCTAGTGCTGCAAAATTTAAGCTAAAGGATTTGCAGTTCTCTTTGCATTTCCCAAACGCCTTTTCTTATTTGGTCAAAAAAAGATGTGAAAAATAGCTTGGCTCGACAACAGCAAGGATATTGCCTTTAAGACATCAAGTACCTAGCAGGCAAAGAAAAATCATTTACTCCATTTATGCCTCACTCAGTACTGGCACCTAATTAATCCACCAAATTGTTCTTTGGCTAAAGGGCGCAGGACAGAGAAGGCACAATCTCGTACCCTTCTTCCAGAGGCTATATGATGTCACTTCTCCCTAGTTCTTCTCTTTTGGGATCCCAAAGGATCTGCCACCGACACACAAGGCTTTTCCCTGCATAGGTGAGAGGAGTGAGAAACCTGTCACGATATTTACCTCCTGCGTATTGACTACCAGGTCCTCATGTGGAGTGGGTCTGAACAAGAAGCAGCCTCCCTCCCTTCCCAAAACACCCACATATCCCGGGCCCAATCTTCATATCCACCAGCCTCGACTGCCGGGTAGCTTACAGGTAGGAGCAAAGGATGACTGGAGAGTGGGGATCGCCATATTCCCAGCTCGGAGCACTGGTGGAGACCTCCGGGTGGGCGGCGGATGTGAGCTCCGGCTCGGCGGTAGCATTTTGCGAGTGGCTCCAAGAGACACAATGCAGCAGAAGTAGATTCCCCAGCAGCAAGGCCGCCTGGCCGCAGAGAAGTAAGTAACTCACCGGGCAACCACCCAGCACCATCTTCCTAGACCCAGTAGTGGCCAACCTGCCCCAAACACAAACCCAGGCCGGCACTGCCGACCCCAACCCTGCCAAGTCCAGCCTTTTCGCGTAGGCGCCCTCCTAGCTGCCAAACAGCCAATGGGTGCGCAGCTCTAACCTCCGCTCACACCCACCCACCAACCAGAAAGGACTTGAGAAGAGGGGCGGGACTTCGCCTTCCCAATTCCTCTTTTGAGTCTCACGCTCCTCCTCTTGCTCCGGGTGCTTCCTCCAGTGCGGGTGTCCCTAGATCATCAAAGTGGGCGGGCCATAGGGCAGAGTGGGCGGGGCGGGTAGTGACAGGGCGGGGCAGAAGAGTAAGGGTTGTAGGAGCGGATTTAGAAATACCACTTTGCTGCTGGGGACTAGATATTTCCCTACGTCAGCGTCGGGAGCGTGTTGTCGGGAGCGAGCTCGGGCGGAGGGCCAAGTTACGTCACTGCCGCGCGCGTGCTCACCCCCGGGCGCGCGCCTCCCGGCTAGTTCTGGGGCCCCGGCGGGGTAGGAAAATGATGGAAGAGGCGGAGGGAGAGGCGACCGGCTGTTGAGTGGAGCCTGCGGAATCGGCCAAGATGGGGTCGGGCGCGGGGTCGCCTTTTGGGACCCGCCATTTCCAGTGGTTGCTGTTGTTTGGCCTGATGGGCCCAGTCCTCGGTGGGGCGCGGCCAGGTGGGTGTCCGCCCCCAGCGTCCTTTAGGAGTGCTGTTTCCTAGGGCTGGGGAGCTCGGCGTCAACCTGTGGTGCCCGGACCCGGACCCGGACCCGGACCCGGGGTCGGGAGGCGAAGCCGCTCCAGGCCTGTGTGGACAGTGCTCACACGTCTGGCTCCCAAACCCCTCTTGGCCCTGGGCTCCTGTCTGCTTCCATTTCCTCCGCCGCGCTCTTGGCAGGGCCTTTAGCTCTGCGCCCCACCCCCATCGCGCGCAAAGCCGGGTCCCTGCAGACTGCGCGGGGGCTGCTGTGGGTCCGACGCTGACCTCGGAGTTGGCTGAGAGCCTTGGCGGCTGAGTGCGCGCTGGGCGCTGTTCAAGTTCAAAATGCTGCGAGCAAAGTGGCTTGCTTCTGCTTATGAAGTTAATGTCACTTGGAAAGAGGTTGAGAGATGGAACTTTTGCTTCAAGTTATCCTGCTTTGAGATTTTGACCGTCATTTTATTAGTAGAATCACCAGCAGGTCCACAGAACTGAATTTGGGGAATAGGATAAAGGGTAGGGAGGGTGCTAATTTTTCTCTGGCCTTTTTTGTTGTATTGAGAACACTTTTTTTTGGAAGCGAGGTGCTACATTTTTATAGCCAATCGGTCTTTGATCTGAGTTCATGTTATCTTAAATCCAGATAGATCCTGCTCTGTTTAACTCAGGATTATGGTAAGAATGAATTCACTTACGTGAAATCATTTTTGAATTGTGAAACTTCCCTTGAGTATGTAATATAAGATGTTTACATTGGAGATGCCTAAACATAGTGGAGAAAAATCGTCAACACTCTAGCTTCTTGCTGGAAACAACTGCTTTATCTATGTTGGCTTTTTTTTTTTTTATTAATTATTGTTTATATGGCTGTATTTTGTCTTTGTGTCGGCGATAGAGTATAATGGAGAAAAAGAATGAATCTTTTTTTTAACCAAATCATTGCTTAGAGAATTATTCAAAAGTGATGACAGAAAATTTCAGTGTAGGACTGCTGACTTTCAGGAAGCTAATTGCATTTTTTATCTTTGCCTTCTTTTAAAATTAAACATGATTGCCCCTGTGGGGCAATTAAATAGGAAACTGCCAAATCTTTTCTTCTTAAAATACTTTCCCTGTGGTATTCTAGATGGTTAACGTTCACTAATATGTAAGGTGAAGTAGATTATACATCTGGAATTTTAGTAATCTGTGATTTTGTGTGTTCGTCAATGTAAAGAAGATTATCTTTATGGGGGGCTGGTGGGTTTGAACATGGCCCGGGCCTGCTAACCAGTAACAACAACAGCAGCAACCACAACAACAACAAACAGTAGCTGGTTGTTGTGGTGTGCACCTGTAGTCCCAGCTACTTGGGAGGCTGAGACAAGAGAATTCGCTTAAGCCTAAGAGTATGAGGTTGCTTTGAGCTATGACTGCATGGCACTCTACCAAGGGTGACAGAGTGAGACTCAATTAAAAAAAAAAGTGTTTATTTGTTTATTTATTTAGACAGTCTCACTTTGTCATGCTGGGTAGAGTGCCTTGGCGTCATAGCTCACAACAACCTCAAATTCTGGGGTACAAGCAATCCTCTTGCTCTTGCCTCAGCCTTCTGAGTAGCTGGGGCTATAGGCACCCACCACAATGCTCAACTATTTTTAGAGATGGGGTCTTGCTCTGGGTCAGGCTGGTTTCCCAACTCCTGAGCTCAGGTGATCCACCCACCGCGGCCTCCCAGAGTGCTGGGATTACAGGTGTTTGCCACCTCGCCCGGCCTAAGACTATATTTTTAATATTAATGTATATATTAATTATACTTGCATAGGGTAGAATACCCTTAGGATCTTTAGCAGTGGCTTTAACAGGTTATGGCCATTTCCTCACTTAAGCATGTGTTATATGGAAGTCCTACAAACACCAGGCTTAATGCTTGTGGAGGGGCAGAAGGTGACCATATATGGTGAATGTATATGAGCGATGCTGGGGAAGGATTTATATAAAAAATGATATTAAACTGGGCTATCTTGGTAAAATTCTCAAGTGAAAGGGTAGGAACACAATTCTAAGCAGAACATAGTTTTTGCAAGAGTTTAGGGTGTGTGCAAAAGAACTTGACTTGTTAGGAAATGTTGAGAATGTCATTATGACTTCAGGCCATCAGTATGAAAGGGAGGGATGGAAGACTAAGGTATAACCTTCTGTGCCAAGCTGAGGGGTTTGGACTTTACCCTGCAGGAAGTTCTTTGGGCAGTGAAGGTTTTTAAGTAAGGGTGTGACTTAATTGCATCTTTGGTTAAGAAACCAGCCACATGATAGAATCTAAAAGGGAGAGACTGGAGGCTGGGAGACCAGTTAAGAGGCTTTTGTAGTAAGTGTGCAGTGAGTTAACTCCTGTTTCCCCAAGGGAATGTTAGTTCAAAATCAGCTGACTAAATCTTTGCAATACAGGATGTTTAAAACTTGCACTGAAACAATTTTCCCCTAATGAAAAAGGAATTTGAGGACTCAGTAAATACCACTCACACATGAGTTACATTAGGATTTTAGTAGGTTTTGGTAGGATTTTTACTACCATTTGTCACATGTGTCAAGGAGGAAATGCAGTAAAATTTCCAAACAGCTGACTTACAATAAAACTTTTTTTTTTTAAAGCTGGGGCTGACAAAGGTAACTTTGTATCATTGTAAAAAAATAACAAAGAATGAGGTATGAAACTTCTGGTTTTCTGAGGTAGTTATTATGATGCATAGACTTAGAAATGTTTTTAAAATAAGATCTGCATTCTAAAGAAAATATATTTAAAAGTTCACTCATGGTGAATCACTGTAAAATGAACTATACAGTAAGAATTCAAGTCTGTACTGATCTATTTTTGGATACCAGCAAACTATTTGAATTTGACATGTTTGTGTGTAGGAGAATTGTCTTTTGAATTTTTTTTTTTATTTTTTTTTTTATTGAATCATATCTGTGTACAATAATTCAGTCATGGAGTACAGTGTACAGGCTTCAGATACAATCAGAGATATTTTCATCAACCTGATTGCGATAACATTCAAGAGACTTTCTCATTACTTTGTGAGAACAATTTTGATCC